>ML437607.1:0-54337 GCA_005239525.1 Nicotiana knightiana
GAAATCATTTACAGGTCGGTCAAAACAATCAAAACCCAGAAATCAAGCCAGCAATATAATTAAAGAAAGCAGTACTAGATACTAATCACATATAAGGAAAGAATAGGTAAAAATATTTTCAGAGAGATATCAGTTTTAAAAGGAAAACACAATTTTTGAACCCTAATTAAGCAAGTAAATAAGTTAATCAGTTTAATTGACAGAGCCACAGTAAACGGGCAAAACATTATAAACCCATAGTCAAATAATGAAAAACCCTAAGGTGTAAAGACATAGAGAAGAAACTCAGTCGAAAAGTAAAGAAATAAATCCAGAGTTAACACTTAAACATTTTCAAACATTTTGCAGAAATTTAAAAAGATGAAACCCTATAGCATAAAGACATAGAGATAAAACTCAAGTGAAACCAGTTGAAAAGGTAAAGGAAGAAAATCGTAGTTAAACACTTAAACGTTTTAAAACATTTTTTGCAGAAATTTCTTAAAAATTGAAACCCTAGCTTTTAGGGAAAAATGAAAATCGGTTGACAATAATAGGAAAATATAGCAGAATCTTAAAGGAAAAGCAATAAACAAACTCAAACCGCTTCAGATCTAAAGAGATTTGAATGGATTTAGCCAGAAATAGTAAAACCTAAGTAGAGGTGAGAAAAATCTAGTTTGAACCAGAGATTTGAAGCCATAAACACGAAGATATTAGTACTCACAGACATAGGAGTCAACACAGACGGATTCATCGAGAAAACGGGGGATTTGAACCATGTCTGTTTGAATCCCTTTGAGATTCCCTCAAGCAGCATGAAAATCTAAACACCAGTAGAGGTAGGAGGCCGGATAGGGCCTAGAATTGAAGAAATAAACCATGAATCGAAGGGGTTTTCACGACGGCGGGCTAGGGTTAGGAGGAGGTTGAGAGAGAGAATAGAGGAGGGAAAGGGTTTCAAGGGCGGCGGATTTTGTAAAATGAGTAGGGTTTTGAGGTCGTTTGGTTAATAAAAAATGAAAGGTTGGTTCTGGGCCGTTGATCTTTTGAGATCAACGACCAGGATTAGATGTAGGCTGGGGTGGGTTATGGGCGGGTAGGGTAATTGGGTTTGGGTATTAGGTATTGGGGTAATTGGGTTAGGATAATTGGGCTGGGTAGGTTATTAGGTAGGTCCAAAAATTTAATTGAATAGGGGCTATGTTTTAAATACCCACTTAATTAAATAAAATAATTTATAAAAATAGTTCATAAATGATGAAAAAAATGCTATTTATGCATGAAAATGATTTAAAGTAATTACTTAGTATTATAAAAATATAAAAGGTCATTTTCGTGTAAAATAGAGTAATTATGCACACATGACCTACAAATATAATTATGCATAAAATAATTAAAGCTTAATATAAATATGGATGATAAAAATTAAGCAATAAAATTATTATAAAATCATTTATGATGCAATCAATAATTATTTGGACAATAAAATAATGGAATAAATTAATTAAAAATCCTTTTAAAATTACAAAAAATTATGGAAAATATTAATGGATGCTCATGCATTGTTTTGAAGGTAATATGCATTTTAAGAATAATATAGGAAAAAATTGGGTATCAACAATTGCCCCTCTTTACCTGGGAAGGATGAAAGAGTTGTCGGGTAAAGATATGATGGCCAATTTTGACTGGATAGAGCGATCTGAGAGATATAGGTTGCACTCCAATTTTCGAGCTGCCTACGTGTCCCTGGTTTTACAGGAATCAGGCCGTGTGTAGTTCTGGATTCATCGGCGGAATAAACCGATGAAGTTGTCACAAGGACGGATACAGGGTTTCAAATAGGTGAAACGATTATGTGGAGTGGTCCGGTTTGAAATAGTATGAAGGAACTGGAGCGGGATCACCCCTGCTGGGATAATGGTTACTCCTCGGGTTACATGCAAATCAGAAGATGTACTCCTAGCATATACATATAAATTTGCGTGAATTTAGACATGATGCAAATTCCCTTCAGACCATGAAAATTGTCTTTGGACGGTTGAGGATGACGTCCTTAGACCATGATGTCCCAGGCCATGAATTGTGTAAAGGATTTGCAGGACATGAAATGTTGTTCTCAGGCCATGAGAATGGTGCCTCCGAATCATTGACGCCTTTGAATAATGATGTGCAAGTTAGAGAAATCTTCAGGCCACGACATGTTGTCTCCCGGCTATGAGGACGGTGCCTTCAGACTATGACGCCTTCGGATAAGTTGGCTATATTTCAACCTATGAGGTGCAAAGACATGATGCTAGAAGCAACAAGACAAGGCTTAGTCTTGTATGAAGTTGAGGGTAGAGCTTATCCCAAGAGAAGAGAATAACACAAGAGAGACAATGCTTAGTCTCGTGTGGGGTTCGGGACAGTGCTTAGTCCCATGCAAAGGGAAGATCGCGCTTAGCCTTATGCAAATAGGGAGGCAGGGTGGGACAATTCTTAGTCCCATGCAAGGAGAAGGCAATGCTTTGCCTTATGCAGATAGGGAGGCAGAGCTTAGCCTCATACAGATATGGAGACAGAGCTTAGTCTTATGCAAAATTTGGGATAGTGCTTAGTCCCATGCAAAGAGAAAGCAATGCTTACCTTTATGCAGATAGAGAGGCAGGGCTTAGCCTCATGAAGGTGTGAATACAGAGCTTAGTCTTATGCAAAATTAGGGACAATACTTAGTCCCATGCAAAGAGAAGGCAATGCTTAGCCTTATGCAGATAGAGAGGCAGGGCTTAGACTCGTGCAGGATTGAGATAATGCTTAGTCTCATGCAAAGAGAAGGCAGTGCTTAGCCTTATGCAAGGTGGAGACAGAGCTTAGTCTCACGCAAGGAGAAGGCAATGCTTAGCCTTATGCAAATATAGAGGTAGGTCTTAGCCTCGTGCAGGATTCGGGACAGTGCTTAGTCCCATGCAAATAGAAGGCAATGCTTAGCCTTATACAAGTGGGAGGCAGGGCTTAGCATCATGAAAGGTGGAGACAGAGCTTAGTCTCATGCAAAGAGAAGAGTAAGAGCGAAGTATTCTTAGCTGAAAATGTGTTTTGTGCATAGTGATTGTGTTGTTGCAACGGTATTTGTCATGATGATATAGTCCTGCATCCAAAGAAAAATTCGTGAGTTTTGCGGGGGAAGGTTGGTTCGTTCCTTTGCTTGCACGATTTGATTTGCTCTGTCTGAAGATTCCGTTCAAGCTATTAGTGCAGTGTTTGCTAAAGCAAAGTTTCTTTTCCAAAAGCATGCGTGCATAATTTTCAAAAGACATAGTAGTATATATTTTAGAAATTAGTTATATGAACCAGTAACTGTGACATAATCAGAGACATTGCGACTTCTTCTGCCGTAGAATTTTGAGGGTCCTCCTCAAAATTCTGCCCCAGTTAACTAGATGACTTTTCTGGTTGCTTCATACGCTACGGTTGGCTGAACTTGCTTCGGAAATTTGAAGGTCCTCCTCAAAATTTTGCCCCAATTTCTGATTGTGGGGAAGGGGGGCGAATAGAAATTTTATTGAATTGTGACCGAATCCACAGGGATGCCTATGTATCCCCTCTTAAATAGGAATCAGGTCGAGCATAGTTCAATTTACATCATATGAAGAAGCATAAAATGGTTTAGACATAGTATCTTTTGGCTGCATCTGAATTGATAGGCTTTGGCCAGATTTCTCGGTCCTTCTCTATGAGTATGAGTGCTTCTCCTATTAATACCATCTTAACCATGTAAGGACCTTGCCAGTTGGGTGAGAATTTTCCTTTGGCTTCATCCTGATGTGGAAAGATCTTTTTCAGCACCAGCTGTCCCGGTGTGAGTTGTCTCGGCTTTACCATTTTGTTGAAGGCTCTGGACATTCTTTTCTGACAAAGTTAGCCATGACATACCGCATTCATCCTCTTTCCATCTATGAGGGCTAGTTGCTCATAATGGCTCCTTATCCATTCTGCGTCGCTGAGCTCGGCTTCTTGTATGATCCTTAAAGAAGGAATTTCCACTTCGGCGGGAATGATAGCTTCAGTATCATAAACTAGCAGATAAGGAGTTTCCCCGGTTGATGTGCGAACTGTGGTACAGTATCCCAGTAAGGCGAATGGTAGCTTCTTGTTCCATTGTTTGTGATTCTCTACCATTTTCCTTAGTATTTTCTTGATATTTTTGTTGGCAGCTTCCACGACTCCATTCATTTGAGGCATGTATGCTGTAGGATTATTGTGTTTGATTTTGAAAGTTCCACACATGGATTTCATCAGAACACTATTGAGATTGGCGACATTATCAGTGATGATGGATTCTGGAACTCCAAATCGACAAACAATTCGATCGCGGACAAAATCCGCAATGACCTTCTTGGTCACAACTTTGTAAGATGCAGCTTCAACCCATTTAGTGAAGTAGTCGTTGGCCACCAGAATGAAACGGTGTCCGTTTGATGCGGTGGGCTCGATCGGACCAATGACGTCCATTCCCCAAGTAGCAAAGGGCCAATGTGAGATCGTTGCATTAAGCTCGTTTGGCGGCACTTTTATCATGTCTGTATGTATCTGATATTGGTAGCATTTCTGAACATACGGGATGGAATCTGTCTCCATGGTCATCCAAAAGTAACCGGCCCGGAGTATCTTCTTGGTCGAGACAAATCCATTCATGTGTGGACCGCAGGTTCCGGCATGTATCTCCTCAAGAAATTTAGAAGTTACTTTTGCGTCAACACACCTTAACAATCTCAGATCGGGATTTCTCCTGTATAGGGTTACTCCGCTTTGGAAGAAGTGATTGGACAATCTCCGAAAGGTGTATTTCTGAGTATGGTTTGCATGCTCTAGGTATTCTCCTTTTGTCAAATATTCTTTGATGTCGTGGAACCAGGGATTTTCGTCCGTTTCTTCTTCAACATGAGCACAATATGCCAGCTGATTATGGATCCTTACTGGAATGGGATCGATGAAGTTCTTGTCAGGATGTTGTATCAATTATGACAAAGTAGCCAATGCATCAGCAAACTCGTTCTGAATACTGGGGACATGCCGAAACCCTATTTTTGTGAACTTCTTCTTCATTTCTTACACATGATGCAGGTATGGAAATATCTTAGAATTTTTGGTAGCCCATTCTTCTTGTACTTTGTGCACCAGCTCTGAATCGTCGATCACTAGCAGTTCCTGAATGTTCGTATCAACAGCCATGTTGAGCCCTAATATGCAATCTTCATATTCCGCCATGTTGTTAGTGCAGGGGAATCTGAGTTTTGCAGACACCGGATAATCTTGACCAGTTTCTAATACCAAGACGGCTCCAATGCCGACTTCTTTGAAGTTTTCCGCCCCGTCGAAGAACATTCTCCAATCATCGTAGGCTTCAACGATATCTTCTCCTACTAATGATATCTCTTCATCGGGAAAATACGTTTTCATGGGTTCGTATTCTCCTCCCACGGGATTTTCAGCAAGGTGATCCGCCAATGCTTGTCCTTTGACTGCCGTCTGAGTTACGTAGATGATGTCAAACTCACTCAGCAAGATTTTATGTTTGTCCAACTCCCCGATGTGCATAGGCTTTTGAAAGATGTATTTCAAGGGATCCATTCTCGATATGAGGTACGTCGTATAAGCACAGAAGCAATGTCTTAGTTTCTGAGCTATCCAGGTTAATGCGCAGCAAGTACGTTCCAGCAAGAGTACCGCACTTCATAAGGAGTGAACTTCTTACTCAGGTAATAGATGGCTTGTTCCTTTCTCCCTGTCTCGTCATGTTGTCCCAAAATGCAACCGAAAGCTCCATCTAACACTGCAAGGTAGAGTAGCAGTGGTCTTCCCGACTCTGGTGGGACTAAAACTGGTGGCGTGGACAAGTATTCCTTGATTTTGTCAAAATCCTTTTGACAATCCTCGGTCCAACTGGTTGCAGCGTCCTTCTTCAACATTTTGAAAATTGGCTCACATATTACTGTGGACTGTGCTATGAAGCGACTGATGTAGTTGAGGCATCTCAGGAAACTCATCACATCTTTCTTGATTTTTGGTGGTGGTAATTATTAGATGGATTTGACCTTTGATGGGTCCAATTCTATTCCTCGACGACTGACGATGAATCCCAACAACTTTCCGACAAGAACCCCGAATGCACACTTTGTAGGGTTTAGCTTCAGGTTGTATTTCCGCAATCGGTCAAAGAATTTCCTCAAGTCTGCTATGTGATCTGTGTCATTCTTGGATTTAATGATGACATCGTCCACGTATACCTCTATCTGTTTATGTATCATGTCATGAAAAATAGTTGTCATGGACCTCATGTAGGTGGCCCCAACATTCTTTAGATCGAATGGAATTATTTTGTAGCAGTACACTCCCCATGATGTAATAAAGGTTATTTTCTCGGCGTATTCTTCATCCATCCAGATCTGATGGTAACCTGTGAAGCAATCTACAAAGGACTGGAGTTCATGTTTGGCATAATTGTCGATCAGAATGTGTATATTCGGTAACGGGAAATCATCCTTTGGGCTGGTTCTGTTAAGTTCCCGATAATCAACACAAACTCTGACTTTCCCATCCTTTTTCGGAACAGGCACAATGTTGGCTAACCGGGTTGGATATTCAACTACCCTGAGGACCTTGGCTTTGATCTGCTTAGTAACTTCCTCCTTGATTTCCAGGCTCATCTCCGGCTTGAATTTCCTGAGTTTCTACTTTACTGGCGTACACATTGGGTTTGTGCGCAACTTGTGGGCCACAATGAATGTTCTTAACCCGGTCATATCGTCGTATGACCATGAAAATATATCCTCATATTCTTTCAGGAACCGAGTGTATCCTTCTTTTTCTGACGGTGACAAATGGATGCATATGCAGGTTTCCTTGACGGTTTTAGAATCTCCCAAGTTGACTATCTCAGTTTCGTCCAGGTTGGACTTGGGCTTGTTCTCAAAATCCTTTACCTATCTGACAATCTCTTCATGTATTACATCTTCCTCTTCTGAATCACTGTCCTTTTGTTGTGTTGTCTCATTACATGTCACAATTGTCGGTTCATCAAGATAGAAAATAGTAATGTTGTAGGGATAAAACATGAGAGAAAAGAAGTAATAATAAAATATCGAGCTATTTAAAGTGTTAAAAAAATGATTTTCAATAGCTCAAATAACATTTTGGGAAAATATTAAAAATATTATTTTAAACAAAATGCAAAAAGTGGAAATCATTTTCAGAAAAAGTGAACAATGATATTCAGTCTTGCTACCCTGGGACTAGTCGGGCCCTTGATGGTCTAACAATCCAGTTCTTGAGGAATGCTCCTCTCTCCACAGCTTGGATGGTAGGGACTCCCTTCTTCTCCTCCTCGAGGATCACACAGTAGTCCATGTCATCATCCTCCAAGAACAAATTCCTTAATGTTGCCAATGCTTCTTCTTTCTTTGATCCCCATATGACATCGGCCTGATGGAAAGTCTGACTTAAGTGTGGTACAGGCTGTTCAAGGGGGTAGTATAGAGCACGCCACAGTGGTGACCAATCATCGTATTCCTGCCAGGTGTATTGATACCCCTGCCCAAAGGTGGTATCATGGCGCTTCAGTTGTATTGGCTAGGAGATACCCTGAAGGTTTTTACCAAGCCCTCTGCCAGATTTGTACCCTTGCCATGCCAATATGCTCTCTATTTTGCTACTCCAACACTTATCCTTTTCGATTGCATTAACACGCTGATGCGCTGGTAAGTTTCTCCATATAACCTCCTTCTGTTTTCAACCACCGTGATAGTCTGACTGGTGTAAATTAAGTTACTCCCATCTCCATGGATGATTACTTCTTGATGATTCCACTCGAACGGACTGGTGCAAAGTAGATGCTATAGCCCCAGCGGCATGTATCCAAGGTCATCCCAATAGCAAATTGTAGGAGGCGGATATGTCCAGCACATGAAACTCAACATCAAACCAGGTGGGACCGATTTGCAGGAAAAGATTAGTTTCTCCAATTGTAGCCCTTTGAGACCCGTCGAACGCTTTCACATTCATAGTCCCTACTCGTAGCTCATGTAAACCCTAGCCCAACCTCTTCAGAGTTGTCAACAAGCTAATGTTGAGGCTAGATCCTCCATCTATCAAAACTCGGGTGATAAACTTATCTTCGCATTTCACCGTGATGTGCAGAGTGCCCTGTTGTGACTTAACCCTTCAGGTGGCAGCTCGTCCTCATGGAAAGTGATCTTGTGGCTTTCTAGCATTGCCCCACCATATTGGCCATTTCTCCGCTAGTGATGTTGTTGGGCACATATGCTTCATTTAATACCTTCATGAGAGCATTCCTGTGTGCCTCACAATTTTGTAGCAACGACACGATAGATATTTGGGCGGGGGTCTTGTTCAGATGATTGACGACAAAGTACTCCCTTTCCTGTACCTTCCTCCAAAGGTCATCTGGACCAGCCTCAATAACGGGCGGTTTACTGGAAGCTTGCTTATTGGCTTCTCCCAAATGTTTAGGTGTATAAACTCTTCCTGTTCTAATCATTCCTTGTGCAGCACCGGTTTCTTCCATCTTCGAACTTCCTTTTCTTCTAGCCTCGGCCACATAATCCCAAGGTACATCATTGGAACTGAAGGGCGGTGTGGTTGCCACCATCGCAGTGAAAGGTGTGGCCACCTCCACCTTAAATGGAGCGGGTATTGTTGCAAGTGGGGTCACTTCTACCTCAAAGGGAGATGATGTGGATACCTCAACTTCAACTGGAGGATGTACCTATAACATATTGGGATTGAGCGTGACTACAGACTTCTTAGGATCATCACCTTCCCGAATAAGCTCGATTGACCCCTCGGGATCCCACTCTTCATAAGTTTTTATTACATTGACCCCTTCGCCCCTATAATCTGGGAGGGGATTGTTGCGGACATTAGGTGTAGTTTCCTTTGCCTGTATGACCTTATTGTCGATTAGTGTTTGGATCTTGTCTTTCAAGGTGCTGTCGCGCCCCCCTCTTTCCTCTCCTTTCGGATCGGTCAGGGTTTTTGACGTTATTGGACAACTCATTTCCTTTTGGGATAAGGGATGTGAAAGATTTGAAGAGTCGCCACCTAACGAATTAAGGTGCGTTAGGGCACCTATTAAGGGTCACAATAACAGTTATTGAATAACCAGAGATTGGGTAAGGGCTTGAAATTACTCCGAGGGGAAGGTGTTAGGCACCCCTCAAAGTTTACAACTGTGGTTCCCGGCCAAACGAACTTTGTGAATTTAAGTAAGTAGCAAATAGGTAGTCAAAGTATACACATGGGAACAAGTAATGGTTTGAAAAGATTCGCAGTCTAAGCACACGTATGTGATAAAGTTTTGAATGATTTATGGTCTAAGCACACATATGTAGGGGATATGGGAGCCCTAAATTGTTTATCCTATAGGATCACATCAATGCAATACCCGATAATCACTCCTCTGTGAGGGGATACATGTGGCATTAGCGCACCGGTCATCATATCCATATCTACCCTTTACCCCACCCCTTAACGGTTATTAAGCAAGTTTATTTAGCGATCTCTATGCGTGCTGTTACTCGTCCCTTCCTTGTGGTCCTGGAGGAATTTAGGACCTCTAGATATAGGTAGTTCTTGACATACCCCTAAGGTTTTGAAAGGATAAAATTCCAAGCGACATGCAAGAACAAATAGGACTAATCAGATAAATGCAGGAAAGCAGTTATGAGGCCCAGATTTACCTCCACAAGTAAATGCACATAATCAACACGTCTCAAACACAAACAAGAAGCAGTTTTATTAGATAGGATCCTAAGCAGGATTCTAAGTGAGTACCCATGCACAGAAATATGCAGCTTTATTTTATATAAACTCAGAAGCAGGGGCCTAATCAGTTTGCCTACTGATTTTTAGGCATGTTAACCTTTAAACAATTCAGAAGTTGTTTTACCTAAAAGCATATTGTTCTAGGTGTTAAAAAAATGCTGGGATTGTTACCAGTTTTATGTAAAACAGGATAATCATATGTGAGATTGTGTTATACCTTTTCATGAATCAGTAGTTTAAACTAGGCGTGGTTAAGCAAATGCAACAGAGTCCTAGAGCATGGTATCTAATATGCACATATAAAATACAGAATGGTTAAGACATAATTTCAGAATGCACAGAATTCCTAAAGCATGATTTCTAAATGCATAAAGAGTTATAGGATGATTGAAAACATTTGAATGCACAGGAGTAACAGTTTTATATTAACTTTATTATCCTAGGAGCAGGATTTCTAAGTGGTAGGCATAAGCATAAATTAAGGACATGTTGTGCGTTGAAGCAGTAAACATGAAAAGCCTTAAAGACATGATATCTAATGCATGTTTGGCATGGTTTGAATGAATATGTTGGTCCTAAGCATGGATTTTAATGCAGATATAGGAAATGTAAAATCCCAAGGCATGATTTCTACCCAATGATAGAATATATAACTACCCTTCTCATTTCACTAGCCAACCCCAATATCTGTTTATAAATAATTATTACAGACCAGCTGAATAAATTACATAAATAGATAAAGAAAAAGAATTTAAACTATAAGGAGCCTGAAGTAGGCCCAAATGTACCAAATTGTCCATAGCCTCATATGACAAAGTCATAGCCTTTCTCATGTCCGGGTGTGTTAGAGTTCCCTAAGGACCTCAAGGATCCCGGGCAGTGCTCACACCCAGATTTCATAACCAGAATTGAGTAAGTGCAGTGTGGAAGAGCCAGCTCCAGTGCATCAGAGTTTAGAGGAATCTCACAGGAATCCCAAAGAAGTCACACACTGGAGGGGCAGAACTTAAGGACCTAAGAGTAGAGTGAGAGTGCTTGACATAGTTTTTGAAAATTCTTTGGTATAAAACAGTATTGAAAAGACTCAGTTGAATGAAGAAGTCTTATAAAATAGGAGTTTTTTAATAGTAAAATAG
The DNA here is from genome assembly GCA_005239525.1 of Nicotiana knightiana. NCBI lineage: Eukaryota > Viridiplantae > Streptophyta > Magnoliopsida > Solanales > Solanaceae > Nicotiana > Nicotiana knightiana. Next base: position 10,941 of record ML437607.1, read on the forward strand.
TTTGAACAAGAACAGTGTAGTTAAACAAATAGCAGATCAACCATATAGCAGTCAGATTCAACATTGCTCAACAACAGACTTTCACAAGGGAAGTTGGGAATTGGGGACACATAGGGCATGTACAATGAACACATAGCAGGCAGAAGCATAGAGGTGTTGTAGGGGTTTATAGGATTAGGGGATAGCTAATGGTACCAACACAATATGAATTCTAGAACAAACAGCTGAGAACAAAGTTAAACAGAGAATCAGACAACTTAGAGTAACAAATTAGTTTTGCAAAAATAGGTGCATGCCAGAATTGGACAACAAATAGACAAGCATTCAAAAACAGAGTAGAGTCACACTGAGACAGACTACAGGGGAAGTAGACATGCTGATCCTAAAGGGGTAGTACATAACTAACATGCCGGGTGAAGCAATAATGTAAACATGTCAGTTACATGTCGAACAACAAAACAACAGACAGAAACAGATCAGGAATATGATAAACTGAAGCAGTAGGAAACACATTGGTTTGGGAGCTTGAACTTAAAATAAGAACATACCAATAAAGAGAGTAAACACAAAGTGAAGAGTAGGAGAGTGCAATAATTAGCCTTGGCTTGCAGCCGGCTAATTTAGTAACAATAGCAAGTAACAAAGAAAGCAGAAGAGCTTTTGAGTGTATGAGAGATGTGAACTAATGTGAGTTCGTGTGTCTGCCTCTAATGAGATTAGAAGAGAGCAATCTATATAGTAGTTTGAAAGCTAGGTAAATAAGGTAAGAGTCAAAATTGTTCAGTAATTAAAGAACTCAGAATCAATTAGAGTAAAAATCAGTGCAAGTACTCCCTCGTAAGGGAGTTAACTTCAGACGGTAAAAGACAGGTAACAAATAAGGAAGGAGATCATATATGGCTGAAATATAACTAAGGAAATAATTCAAACACAGTACATGTATAGAGTAATCGATTAAGGCTAGGTAAATAAGGTTCTAATTAAGGAAATAACATAAGAATCAATTAACAGTATAGTCAACCACATAATAAGGCAAGAAAATAATTTAGAAGTCGGAAATCAGTAAGGGGCATCAATCACAGGAAATCAGTAAAGGGTATCAATTACAGGAAATTAGGGATTCAAACAAAATAGCACTGATTAAAGGAAATTACTACTACAAACTTCTAGAATAAACATAGTATATGCAGGGAGAAGCAAAACCAGAAACCCTAATGATCCTAACGGGGTAGAAATCACAAAAATTCGGAACATATTCATGAGAAACAAACATGCATACAAATCAAACGAACAAATCACAGTAGACAGAATCAGAACCCAGAACTAAGCCAAGAAATTAGGGGTTTTAACACAGTTAATCAGGTTAAAGGGAAAACCTAAATAAACCGTTTAAACATAGTAAAGATTATAGAATAATATTTAAAATCAGAGGAAAAGTCATTTTGAAAAAAGGGGTTAAGAAACCCTAGTTATGGAGATGAAGAGACGTTTTGGAAAGATCAGAAAGTTTCTCATGGAAAACAGTGAAATAACTCAAAATAATCTTAGATCTGTTACAGATATAACGAGTCAAGATATAAAAATAGGGTTTCAGAGAAGAACAACCCAGAGATAGAGAGATTCCGGCTTAGAAACCATAGATCTAGCCAAAAAAAATAGAAAGATCTTACTCAGACGAGCCATGGCGGCCTGAGAATGGTAAGCACGGATCCAGGGGAGGGAAGTGAACAACCACTAGTCCCTTGAGGACCTCGAGACAGCAAGAAACTGGGCATGGGAGGAGCCATAGAGGCTAGGGGTGGTAGAGAACTGCCATTGTTACAGGCGAGCCAGTAGCCGACGAGGGGAAGCTAGGGTTAGGGCAGACGGGATTTGAGAGAGACGGGTGAAGTGTGACGGCGGGTGTGTGAGGAAAATGAGGAGTTTAGGGGGGTAGTGGTGTTAAGTTAATTAAGGAAAGAATAAATCCGTTGGGTCGGTTAGGATTTAGATTTGGGCTTGGGTGTCTTTGGGCCAATGTAATAAGGTGTTTGGGCTGGCTATAATTGAAATAAAAATAGGCCATTTGTTAAATACATGAATTAAATTAGTCGAAATAATTTATAACGTAATTGATAATTAAAAAATAATTCTATGCATGGAAATAATTTTTAAAAAAATAATTATTTGGTATTTAAAAATATAAAGGACTAATTTATGGTAGAAAATAGTACAAAATTATATGCATGGACTATAATTGCAAAGTTATTGCAATTATAGCCAAAAGGTGCCAATTTGGCTATTTATGGCATAATTTGGTCTTAATAGGACCATAAATTGTAAATTAAATCAAGAAATGCTTTTGAAATCATTTGTGATTCAATTTTGTAATTATTTATTGGAAATAAAATGCTGGACAAATTTATAAAAATGCAGAAAAATTGGAAAACACCAATTGCTATTAATACATGATTCTGAAGGTATATATGCAATTTTAAAAATATTTTGGGAAAAATTGGGTATCAACAGGTACGGCACTCGTCAACAGTGTGTTCCTTCATACCAGAATGGTATGCACAGGTTTTGTTTGGATTGACCCATCTAGATGAATTCTCCATTGCCATAGTGGGAATATGGATGACATAACCAGCAGCTTTCAACCTTTCGTACAACTGGTCGATGGGTTCAGCAATGGCGGTGTACCGACTAGGTGGTTTGCGGTCAAAATTAGGCCTGGGTTTTTGGTAGTTTGGACGAGTTGGAGGTGAATGATAATAGGATGATTGGGAATTATAGGTATGGTAGGCGGTAGCAGGTTAGGAATATCTGAGAGGTGATGGTTGGTATGTGGGTGGAGGTGTTTGGTATACAAATGGAGTTTTTGGGCCTTGGGCAACCATTATTGTTCCAACTTCTTTCTTCCTTGATATGCCACCTGATTGTAGTGCTTTATTCATGGGCTACAGTGCCTCGAAATTTGTCACCATTCCACTTTTAGTACCCTCCTTGATCCTTTCTCTGAGCTTGATGATATCGGAGAACTTGTGATTCTCTATTACCATTAACCTTTCGTAATATTGCGGATCCTGAGCCTTGACAAAGAACTTGTTCATCTGTTCCTCATCTAATGCCAGCCTGACCTTTGTTGCTTCTGACCACCACCAAGTAGCATACTCACGGAAAGTCTCAGTTGGTTTCTTCTTGAGGTTCTGGATATAGAAAATATCAGGTGCATTCTCCGTGTTGAATATGAATTTGTCCATGAAATCTGACGCCATGCTAACCCAATTAGCCCATTTCTTGGGATTTTGGCTTATGTACCAGGATAGGGCGTTTCCAGTGAGGCTTCTCTTGAATAGCTTCATGCGAATCATTTTGTCCTTTCCAACCCCTATGATTTTGTCACAGTAAGTTCTCAAGTGAACCCTTGGGTCACCCGTTCCATCAAATATTTCAAACTTGGGAGGTTTGTAACCTTGCGGCAGTTCTACATCTGGCTGAATGCAAAAATCCTCGTAATTCAGACCTTCGATTCCTTTGCCTTCTTCAACACCCTAAACTCGACTTGTGAGTTTCTTGAGCTCCTCTTCAATGTTATTAATAAGAAGGTCATTCTCGGTGGATTCTGGTGTATATGAGATTGGTTGAGTGGAGTGGGGTAAGGTTTCCACGTATATGGGGTTGTTTTGGTGAAGGCCAGGAATTTGGGTATAGTGGTGATCAATGGTTGAATTTTGGGGATCAGGGATAGGTTGTGGGGTATTCTGAGGAGTGTGGTAAATGGTTTGCGGATATTGAGTCGGGAGATGCTGATGTTGAGCAGGTGTAGGTATGGGTAAAGGATTTNATTATAGGTATGGTAGGCGGTAGCAGGTTAGGAATATCTGAGAGGTGATGGTTGGTATGTGGGTGGAGGTGTTTGGTATACAAATGGAGTTTTTGGGCCTTGGGCAACCATTATTGTTCCAACTTCTTTCTTCCTTGATATGCCACCTGATTGTAGTGCTTTATTCATGGGCTACAGTGCCTCGAAATTTGTCACCATTCCACTTTTAGTACCCTCCTTGATCCTTTCTCTGAGCTTGATGATATCGGAGAACTTGTGATTCTCTATTACCATTAACCTTTCGTAATATTGCGGATCCTGAGCCTTGACAAAGAACTTGTTCATCTGTTCCTCATCTAATGCCAGCCTGACCTTTGTTGCTTCTGACCACCACCAAGTAGCATACTCACGGAAAGTCTCAGTTGGTTTCTTCTTGAGGTTCTGGATATAGAAAATATCAGGTGCATTCTCCGTGTTGAATATGAATTTGTCCATGAAATCTGACGCCATGCTAACCCAATTAGCCCATTTCTTGGGATTTTGGCTTATGTACCAGGATAGGGCGTTTCCAGTGAGGCTTCTCTTGAATAGCTTCATGCGAATCATTTTGTCCTTTCCAACCCCTATGATTTTGTCACAGTAAGTTCTCAAGTGAACCCTTGGGTCACCCGTTCCATCAAATATTTCAAACTTGGGAGGTTTGTAACCTTGCGGCAGTTCTACATCTGGCTGAATGCAAAAATCCTCGTAATTCAGACCTTCGATTCCTTTGCCTTCTTCAACACCCTAAACTCGACTTGTGAGTTTCTTGAGCTCCTCTTCAATGTTATTAATAAGAAGGTCATTCTCGGTGGATTCTGGTGTATATGAGATTGGTTGAGTGGAGTGGGGTAAGGTTTCCACGTATATGGGGTTGTTTTGGTGAAGGCCAGGAATTTGGGTATAGTGGTGATCAATGGTTGAATTTTGGGGATCAGGGATAGGTTGTGGGGTATTCTGAGGAGTGTGGTAAATGGTTTGCGGATATTGAGTCGGGAGATACTGATGTTGAGGAGGTGTAGGTAAGGGTAAAGGATTTTGAGGAGGGGTTGTATATTAATGGGGTACGCGAGGATTTTGCGGGCGTTGGTCGGGTGCATTCTGGGGAGGTGCCAGTTTTTGGGTATTTAGATGGTTGATATCTGGGACTTTTAGTGTGAGGGAGAGGTTTTCCAAGTTACGGACCTACTCAAGCTCACCTTGTAGTTCAAGTATTTTCTTTTCAAGCCGCAAAACCAAGTCATTTGGTGTCGGAGTACTCCGACCATCAGAAGTTTCCACATTCAAAGCATGTGTGGTGTTGTCGCCACTTATATTATCCATCTTAGCTTTCCATTTTCCTTTGGATGCACTTGGAGAAGGAGGAGGTGGAGGGCCTCTGGATCTGGTGTGATATGTTGATGATGTCAGTATGTGTGAACCAACCTTGGAGAATGGGAATACTCAAAAGGAAAGAAAATAAAAGGTAACCAAGTCAGTAAGGGTTCCAAAAAGAGTATTTTCCATATTTAAACACATAGTGCGGGAATGAAAATTCGCGTCCTAATTTGGGAGCCTCGTTGTGTCCTAGGTAGGTCTAGCGACAAATTGATTTGGAGAACTTCAGTTCCAATAATTGCCTCATTTCATTAATGTAAGATAGATAAATCTAAAACGACATTAAATAAGATAAGTCACTATGGCACTTGGCCTTATTACATTTGAAAAGCAAAAATGAACAAACCTAATTTACTTGGTCCCTGAAGGACTTTCTCTAGGCCTGGCTCCCTTGACTCCATCGATCAGGTTCCCCAGGTCGCGCATGTCCAGCAACAGGTATGCCCTTGCTAGATGTCCTCCTTCGATACCTTCAACATTCTGGCAGTTTATGACTCTTTTCCTCATCTTCCCTTCCAATTCCATCAGACCCTGCTCCAGATATTCTAACCTTTCATTCGATCTGGTAGCCGTTTTCTTCCATCCATTGACTAATTCCATATCAGTCTTGTGTTGTTCTAGATGCTCGGCCTCGGACTCGCGAACCCTTTTGCACGGTCTATTATACTTCACCTGTGCTTGTGCAGCTTCATCTATGACTTTGTTTCCTCGACCGACCCCTAGCTCGACTATTCCTGCTATGCAGTCCTCCAACCATGATGGGTAAAAGTACACGTGCCCTGCGTGATATCGGTTTGGCTCGATGGTGTCCCTTTCCACAATAATCTTTAGGTGCCACATATTTTGAGCTTCACATTTGTATGGGAGGTCGTCATCCTGAAAATCTGCCTTATAATGACTCATTTTAATGATTCGCGGTATGACTTGCTTCCTGACTGCTTGTCTCATAACCCTGATGGGAACATAAGGGTATATTCCCCTTAACCCGATCAACACCAAGTGAAAAATTTCCCTGGACCTGATGATGAAATCGTCAGAAGGGAACCATTCGAACATCCATTGAACCTGATCCTCAGTCAAATTGTCGAAAAACTGCACCCATTCTGTAGCACTCCCTGGTTGAGAAACCTGTCTGGGATATAGGTCATTCTCTTAGGGTGATGGAAAGCTGTATGATCATTCCACGGCCTTCGCGGAAACTCTTGACGGTATTGACCTCTCTGGAGATGCTCTAACAACCAAACTTGTAGCAACAGATTACAACCCTCGAAGTGTTTGAATCCCTTCTGGCAGCGGTCCAATGCCCGATACATGTCTTCTATGATCACAGGGACAATGGTATATGTTTTCCCCTCAATCTCCTCTGTTAGGGTTTTTGTTACCATGGCCAGTCTGGTATGAATTATGTCCCCTTTCATCGGAAACACTATCATACCCAGGAGGAAAATGATGAACACAAAAACCCTGCGGTGAAAACAACCCAAGGAAGTGATAGAGAATTCATCATGGTACACACGATAAGATTTGTTATGACCATATCATTCATAGAGATAATTAAAGGGTATGTAGGATTTCTTCAGGCACTCCAAATCGTCGTTCTTTTTCAGACCCATCATTTTCAGAAACCCCCTAGCGGTACGGTTTTCTGGCACCAATAAACCAGGACTGTCCCAAGGTAGTCCAACGAATCCCCCTATTTCTTCCAAGAGATGGGTCATTTCTATGTTTCCAAAGCAAAACGCGGATATTTCACTGTCCCAGAATGTTGTGGCGTCTTCAATCAACACATTATTTGGTTGGATGTCCAATAAAGAAGGCGAATTTTCCAGGACCTTTTTCACATGCTTTTTGTCACTTGGTGAAAGATCTTCCCACCAATCTAGCAACAATGGTGGTATGTTATGGACCATGCCGAACTTGGGGACTTCGTGCCTCATTTTTTACAAAACAAATAAGGTTAGACCCTTTCCCCCTCCAGATTTGACTATTTATACATCAGTGATTAGCATATTGGCACTTATTTCTCCAAATTAATGCACAGATCGTGGTTGCGTCCGTTGGGATTATGGAAATCCCGGTGAAAATTTGGAAAAGGCTTTTCTTAGAGGGTTATTATGTGGACAACATATTAACCCTGTCTAGGTTTGACCATGATGTATGTACAATTAATCAAAGTATGGTTTCTATAGAGGTCTAGACTGGTACCCTCAAGTGGATAGCTCGAGGGGGAAAGACACAAAACCGTCGACTGCACCGCTGATCGACTAGTTTTACCGCAAATAATCCTTTCCGAATTTAAAGGGGTGATATGTAGGAAGAGCACAAACACTCATAAAGCGTTGCTAATGTATTGATTACGCACAAGTGGAATATGATGTTGAGCATGATTTATGCAACAGTAAATAGCACGTTGTCATGTATTTGCACGTTTTAAAAAATGATAGATGCGATATTTAAAAATTGAAAAGGCGTTTAAGAAAGAAAACAAAGAGACAAGTCAGTTTTCATAGTAAAGAGAAATCATAAATGCTTGAAAATAATCAATGAAATTCACATAAAGTCGGAAAGGGAAACGGTGCGCACGTATTAACAGAATAAAGCATGCTTAAAGACTAATTCACAAAAAAGCAAGTTCGTTATGGTAAGAGCCTAACTATCCCCAGCAGAGTTTCCATGTTGTGGCGCCCCCTTTTTCTCCTCGCGTAAATCGAGGTTTTGAAATTTAATGAGGCAACTCCTTTCCCTTTTGGGATGGGATATGAGATTGGAAGAGTCGCCACCTAACGAATTATGGTGCATTAGGGCACTTAAAGCAAATACTCATAAAACTGGTTTGCATTACCGGAGATCGGGTAAGGGCTCAAAATTACCTTCAGGGGAAGGAATTAGATACCCCTCGAGGTCCACAATGGTGGTTCCCGAACAAACTTAATTAAGCTAATTAATCATTAAAGAAAAATAGAGCAATTTAGACAACTATTATTTTAAAGCAGGAATTAAAGGGGTTCTAAGCTTCTTAGACTATAGGGTCATTTCCATGCAATACTTGGTAACTTTCCCCAAGTTGGGGTGCTACACATAGTATTGGCGCACAGGTCATCATCTTCTTTACTACCCAATTAACTATCTTTCAGTTATTACCTAAGCGTTCTAATAGATTCTAACTCGTGTCTCAAGCGTGCACTACACGTCCCTTACCTATGGTCCTAAAGGTGTTTAGGACCTCTATTTAAGGTAGTTCTAAACTGATCTATGTTGCTTAAAAATGAGAAAGTTAAGCGACAAATAAAAATTCAGATAGGACTGACACATAAGAGCAAATAAGGGCTCATGTTAACCTCCACAAGTAAACAACAAATGCACGCAATTCAGACAACTTTTATTAGTTTAAGACCCTATAGGTAAGATATCTAGATAAGCATAAACATTATAAGACAGCAGTTTATTAAAACGAGTATTGGTACCTACTGGCTTGCCTACTGATTTTGGTTAAAACTCTTAATATGGGCAGACTTCAAGCAGTACTAAATCACAGTTCTTTTTTTTAGCCCCATAATTCTTAATAATCCTACAGGCTTGCCTAAGTGATAACCAGAATAGAATCTTATAGGCATGGTATCTAAACTGTTAATTATAGACCTATAATAACGAGTTACTGATTTTAACAGATAGGTTTTTATCCTTTAGACCCTATAGACATGCTTTCTAATTTGAAGAATTAGTTAACTCCTATAGGCATGATTTCTAGGTGTTAGAACTGATTTCACCCTATAGGCATGATTTATGTTAGTTTAAATCCTATAGACATGATTTCTAGGTTTTGAAACTGACTTTTTTTCTCCTATAGGCATGGTATCTAAACTGTTAATTATAGACCTATAATAACGAGTTACTGATTTTAACAGATAGGTTTTTATCCTTTAGACCCTATAGACATGCTTTCTAATTTGAAGAATTAGTTAACTCCTATAGGCATGATTTCTAGGTGTTAGAACTGATTTCACCCTATAGGCATGATTTATGTTAGTTTAAATCCTATAGACATGATTTCTAGGTTTTGAAACTGACTTTTTATCTCCTATAGGCATGGTATCTAAATTGAAACCGATTTTTATCTCTTATAGGCATGATATCTAAGTCGTATGTGGGCAGAATTTTAAGCGACTTGCCAGGAAGGTTATTATTCAAACAGATAGAATCCTATAGACATGGTCACTAATGCATATATGTTATAAAATATGCACGGATCCTATATGTTACATCCCGAATTTTCGTACGACAAAGTTTTGCCGTAAGTTAATCGACGTAAGTTCGGGAATAAAATTATTGTGAGATTATAAGAATTGTACTATTTCAAACAAGTGATAAGTAAATTCATGAAAGTGAGAGGGTGAGAGAATCAAAGAAAATGAATTTCATCAAAATTTGACATTTTGGGGTAAAATACGGTTCAAGCTATAATACCCCGTATTTATGGACTAGTGTCATACAAGGTACCACATGGCCATAATAGAAAGGTGTATTAAAAGTGAATAGTATTTTAAGTGATTTGAGATAACTCCTAATTATACGGGTAATTGGGTTAATTACCAGATAACGAGACATTACCTAATTAACTAATAAGGGAATAAATATTAATAATTTCCCCCAAAACGTGGCAGCAAGAAAGCTTACCAAACATGTGACTAAGTAGTCACATGAGATTAGTGTCTATCCAATATAACGTGTAAAGCCTTTAAACACTCATGGTGTATATAAAATGTTTGGTCCCTTTTAAAGTTGGTCTCTTTTAAAAGCTTGGTTCAATTTTTTGGACAGAGAATAACAAGTTAAACCATAATTCTTTCTTCCTAATTCAAAATATTCAAGAACATACGCTAAGTTTCAACTGAAGAAGCCTCCAACGAAATTCTTGCAAACAATTATGATGAGAATTGTTAGCACCGTAGCAACGTAAAATTTTGCGGTTCTAAAAAAAATACGGTACAATATTTTCCAAGAATATTATACGGATTTTTCCCTACTCCAGGTATGTTAAGGCTATCCCTTCTTTCTTTTTGGCGTGATCCAAATAATACAAATGAAACGAGCAAAATACGCAACTCTCATAAATGATTCTATTAATAGAAATACTAGGGGTGTGTATATTTTTGATACCCCATATAAATTATTATTATATATTTTGTTCATGGATCTCAGAAAAATACGTATTTGATAAAGTTTATCCGAAAGGCATATTGAGTTTTATGGCATTCCGAAAAAAATTTATTAACGTATTTCTTATGAATTTCATGCATTTATACATGTACATTGACCCATGACTCAGACGGTGTTATATATGCGTATATATGTATATATATGTATATGGGATATGGAAAAAGGTTATGACGTTATATACGCGCCACCACCTGATCAATTGGTATACGTTGATGATTTGCCCACAGCGACCGAGATGAAATGAAGGGATGCCCTCAGAGGCCTAATGATGTTATGAAATATGTACCTATGCACGACATGACATTCATACGCATATACATGACACTATAATTATTTCATGATTTACAGAGTTATCCAGACTTACAGGTTGAGTCATTTACTCTATATTTCTTCCATTATGTGCTTATTTATGTGCCTTACATACTCGGTACATCATTCGTACTGACGTACCTTTTGTCAGGGGACAATGCGTTTCATGCCCGCAGGTTCCGATAGACAGGACGAGAGTCTTCCAAGTAGGCTATCAGCTCAGCGGAAGATGTTGGTGCGCTCCATTTGCTTCGGAGTTGCTTTTATTTTTTGTTAGTATGATTTAGACGTGTATTATTTGGTATGGTGGGACTCTGTCCCGACCTTTATGAAAATTATGTATTCTTAGGGGCTTCTAGATAGATGTCATGTACGTAAAAGATTGTATGGCCTTGTCGGCCTATGTTCAGTACACAAGTGGTTATTTTATTTTATAGGTCCGTACTTTATATGTATAAGTTTGTATTCCCTCATGCTCTACTCCGGTTCATTTACCTATGATAGCATGACATGAAAGATACGTTATTGGTACTCGGTTGAGTAAGGTACCGGGTGCCCGTCGTGGCCCATCAGTTTGGGTCGTGACACTATAGACAGGATTTCTAATGCAAGGGGTCTATAAATAGGACTTCTAGTTATGTGAGTAAAATACAGAACAAAGCCATTAGAAAATCCTATAGGCAGGATCTCTAAACAAGTAGTAGCATTCACATGATTCAACTAACATAATAAACCTATAGGCAGGATTTCTACCCAAAGCTTGAACAAAGATATATAGAAACCCTTCCCCAGCTTTTACTAATAATCCCAAATCTATTATTACAGAGATTATTACAGCCCAATATAAATAAATTACATAGCAGAATTCATTACACTATAGGGAGCCTTAGCAGGCCCAATGAACCTGGGAAGCAAGCCTTCCAACCATAACCACTTTGAAGAACAACATAGGGATTCATAGTACATTATAACCAGGTTTCCAGTGTGTCAAAGTTCCCAAGGGCCTCAGGGGACCCAGGGCAATGCTCACACCAGAACCACATTCAGAAGATAGTTCAAGAGATTGGAAAACCAATCCCCAATGTGTCAGAGTTCAAAGGAGTCTCAAGTGGACCCTAGGCAGTGCTCACACTGGAGTGGTTGGGAACCTAAATGACTAGGAGTAGGGTTTTAAAAAAAATCAGTACATAAAAGTGATAAGGGGCAGGTTTTAAAACAGTTGGATTTCAGAAGAAACAGGATTCAGAATATAGAGTTGTAGTCAGAACTGCACCAAGGAGACAAACAAAATTCATGCTCAAACACATAGCTCAAATAAATTGAAGTCTAGTGAATTTAAATATTTAGACTAGTACTTATCACAGAAGCAGTTAGGAAAAACAATTAAGTTGGTCAGATACATGAAATAAACAGGCAGGGCAGGGAAATTAAGCAACAAATTGACTGATTACATGTTCATAGTGTGCAAAGTTCAGACTATGTATAGAAAACAAACAGTGCATGAAAAAAATTGAACCTTAGACTAATCTATGAGAGGATTCATATTATTCGAAATAACTTAGTCCTAAGTTAACATTGTTACTAAATGAGATCATATAATTATGTGAAAGACAGAATTGATACATGCTAGTCAAGCAAAGTGTAAAGAATGAAATTGCAAAGGTTAGGGCATACCAGTTAGGGGAGAAAGTAAACAGGAAGATGAAAGCAATTGGAATCCAAGAGTCTAGCCTTAGCTTTCATCCGGCTAGACAGTGCAGCAAATCAGAGTGATAGAAAGAACTCAAGTGTGTAAGTGTAGGTTTGTAAGAGTGAGCTTAGTCTCAGCGTGTTTTAAAATCAAAACAATGAAAGGTTTATATAGCACATAGTAGAGTAAACCAAATAAGGCAAGCAAATCAATCGGCACATAAATAAGGTATGCAAAAATCAATCAATCAATCAATCAATTAGGGCTAACGGGAATAAACTAACAGTAAGTGTAACTCAAATTAAGGAGAGTCTTTCACAGAGTAAATTAGTAGACAAGATTGAGGCTAAGTAAGGTAAGTAGTAAATCCAGAAATCATTTACAGGTCGGTCAAAACAATCAAAACCCAGAAATCAAGCCAGCAATATAATTAAGGAAAGCAGTACTAGATACTAATCACATATAAGGAAAGAATAGGTAAAAATCTTTTCAGAGAGATATCAGTTTTAAAAGGAAAGCACAATTTTTGAACCCTAATTAAGCAAGTAAATAAGTTAATCAGTTTAATTGACAGAGCCACAGTAAACGGGCAAAACATTATAAACCCATAGTCAAATAATGAAAAACCCTAAGGTGTAAAGACATAGAGAAGAAACTCAGTCGAAAAGTAAAGAAATAAATCCAGAGTTAACACTTAAACATTTTTAAACATTTTGCAGAAATTTAAAAAGATAAACCTAGAGCATAAAGACATAGAGATGAAACTCAAGTGAAACCAGTTGAAAAGGTAAAGGAAGAAAATCGTAGTTAAACACTTCAACGTTTTAAAATATTTTTTGCAGAAATTTCTTAAAAATTGAAACCCTATCTTTTAGGGAAAAATGAAAATCGATCGATAATAATAGGAAAATATAGTAGAATCTTAAAGGAAAAGCAACAAACAAACTCAAACCGCTTCAGATCGAAAGAGATCTGAATGGATTTAGCCAGAAATAGTAAAACCTAAGTAGAGGTGAGAAAAATATGGTTTGAACCAGAGATTTGAAGCCATAAACACGAAGATATTAGTGCTCACAGACATAGGATCAACACATACAGATTTATCGAGAAAATGAGGGATTTGAACCAAGTCTGTTCGAATCACTTTGAGATTCCCTCAAGCAACATGAAAATCGAAACACCAGTAGAGGTAGGAGGTCGGATAAGGCCTAGAATTAAAGAAATAAACCATGAATCGAAGGGATTTTTACGACGGCAGTCTAGGGTTAGGAGGAGGGTGAGAGAGAGAAGAGAGGAGGGAAAGGGTTTCAAGGGCGGCGGGTTTTGTAAAATGAGTAGGGTTTTGGGGTCGTTTGGTTAATTAAAAATGGAAGGTTGATTCTGGGCCGTTGATCTTCTGAGATCAACTGTCAAGATTAGATGTAGGCTGGGGCGGGTTATAGACGGGTAGGATAATTGGATTTGGGTATTGAGTATTGGGTATTGGGGTAATTGGGTTGGGTAGGCTATTGGGCTATTGGGTAGGTCCGGAAATTTAATTGAAGAGGGGCTATGTTTTAAATACCCACTTAATTTAATAAAATAATTTATAAAAATAGTTAATAAATTATGATAAAATGCTATTTATGCATGAAAATAATTTAAAATAATTACTTAGTATTATAAAAATATAAAAGGTCATTTTCGTGTAAAATAGAGTAATTATGCACACATGGCCTACAAATATAATTACGCATAAAATAATTAAAGCTTAATATAAATATAGATGATAAACATTAAGCAATAAATTATTATAAAATCATTTGTGATGGAATTAATAATTATTTGGACTATAAAATAATGGAATAAATTAATTAAAATCCTTTTAAAATTACAAAAAATTATGAAAAAATATTAATGGATACTCATGCATTGTTTTGAAGGTATATATGCATTTTAAAAATAATATAGGAAAAAATTGGGTATCAACAACACAAAACTCTTCAAAAAACTCTTCCAAAACTCCTTCGAGCCCCATGGGACCCCAACCAAGTATACTAACAAGTCCCATAATATGAAACGAACTTAGCCGATTACTCAAATTACATTAAACAACACTAAAACACGAACCACACCCCAATTCAAGCTTAATGAAAACTAACGAATTCCAAATCCTACATTAGATGCCGAAACCTATCAAATCAATTCCGATTAACCTCAAATTTTGAACACAAGTCATAAATCACATAACGAAGTTGTTTCAATTTCCAGAATCGAATTTCGATCCCCATATCAAAAAGTCAACTCCCCGGTCAAACTTTCCAACTTTCGTCAAAATACGTTGAATTGCCCAACGGACTTCAAAATTCAAATCTGAGCATACGCCCAAGTCCAAAATCACCATAAAAAACTGTTGGAATCATCAAAATTCCATTCCGGAGTGGTTTGTTCAAAAGTCAATCTTCGGTCAACTCTTTTCATTTAAGCTTCAAAAATGAGAGTTGTTTTTTTAATTAAATTTCGAATCTTTCGAAACCAAACTCGATTGTACACGCAGGTCATAATAAATATTACGAAGTTGCTCAGGACCTTAGTTCGCTGAACGGGGCATAACTTTTTAAAAACGACAAGTCGGATCGTTACAAGTAGTGACGAGGGACAGTCAAGACACCACCTGGACAAGTATAAGTGTAGAAATAATAGAGTATGGTATCTACATAAAGACTACGCATAATGACAAGTAATACGGTAATTGCAGTAAGAAAAGGAAAACAACAACTAACAGCGGAACACCATAATAATGACACAGTTGAATGAACGGAACATAGTTTAAATCCGGTGATCACACATGAAGAAAAGGCAAGTAGCAACTCAACAAAAACGACCGCTTTCACACCAGGTTTTAGCCAATAACCTCCACGAGGTACCATACCTCAGAATATCCATATTTTCACGGGTCCCAATTCTGGAACCCTAACCACTTAGCATCTTTTACCCTCATTATAAACTTATAACCGCACTGACGACTCACGTGCCAATAGAGACTTTCTCGCATAGAAGGCAAGTAAACAAGGGTATTCCTCAATACTCAACAATACCAAGGTCCATCCTCTTAACTGATAAGAGTGATTAACTAGGTGTATGTTTGTGCAAGTGTTCTAACATAGTTCATGCCAACTAGTAAGTATAGAGAAAATAGACAACACGTAAAATGTCTTCCCACAATTTTCCACAAGATAAAACACACAGAGGTAAGTGCGCCACTACACCAATATCAACAACAAGAATTCCCCCAGGCCATCACAATTCATCACAAATCAATCCCTGACATAGCTCACCTTGTCTCGCCACGTGTGCAATTGATAAAGTAAATGCGTGCCTTGTCTCGCACACGTGCATAAAAATGTTCCCACCTTGTCTCTCCACATACGCAGCCCCCATATATAGTCCGCCTTGTCACGCCGCATGTGCAAATATTAATAGTAACAATAGCACGGCAGAAACCTCGTGCAACACAATAACAATCGCACAGCAGAAACCTCGTGCATCACAATAACAACCGCACGGAAGAAACCTCGTGCATCATAACAACAACCGCACGACAGAAACCTCGTGCATCACCACAACAAGTACAAAAACAACGACAATAATACAAGAGTACGACAAGTAAATCAGCTCAAAAACATTCGATCACAAAGAAACGGTAGAACTAGTTCCCAAGGAATAACCACAATAGAGAATACTATTCATAATAAGAACAACTCAATAAGGGAGAAAATAATATGTAATAACGGTCCCACAAAGTACAGTTCAACAACAAGGGAGATATCACGAGTCAATAATTCCAAATAAGGATAAGTCAACTAAGATATAAGATACCTAAACTTCTTTTAAGGTTGAGAAATTAAGAAAGAGATACAACCAATTCAGTTAAGGATAGGCAGCGGAAAGATAATCATAACCTCAATTAAGGATGAATAATTACAGAAGAGATAATTATACTTTCAATTAAGGGAAGTGATTAGGGAGGGATAACATGGCAATAGAAGAGGCAACAACTTCAGTTAAGTCATCTAATAGTCAAATAGGCAATAAAAGTGGATCATGAAGTAATTAATTCCAATTAAAGTAGGTAGAGGTGAAACATAATCATAACAAAAACAACTTCATACTCAGTGAATACAAGGACCTAAGAACCCTAAAAGGCCAACTTTCCACAAATAAGCCTGAGCACGTACTCGTTATCTCGCGTACACGGACTTCACATGATGAAATTAGAATAAAAGACTCAAATCCTAAGGGGTAGTTTCCCCACACGAAGTTAGGCAAGATACTTACCTCAAGGAAGATAGACCGACACTCTAAAATGAACTTCTAGAGTGAAATAACCTCCGGACGACTCAAATCTAGCCAAAATAACTTCAGAACATAAATAAAACTCATAAGAGACTATTCTGGATCATAAAGCCTCAATTTATATCAAAATCTAAAAATAACCCAAAAGTCGAACCCTGGGCCCGCACCTCGGAACCCGACAAATTTTACAAAACCTGAACATCCATTCTGATACGAATTCAGCCATACTAAAGTTATCAAATTCAGACACCATTTCGTCCCTCAAATCATCATTTACATTTGGAAAGTTTCCTTAAAAAATCTCTATTTTTCCTCAACTCAAAACACAAATTATAAGATGAAAGTAAAGATAGAATCATGGAATATAATAAATTCTAAGTAAAGAACACTTACCCCAATGATTGTCTTGAAAACCCCACGAAAAATCTCCCAATATCGAGTTCTAAAACTCAAAATATGGGGAAAATGGAAAAACCCTCGAATATAAACTCTCTGCCTAGGACTTCCGCATTTGCGGACAAAGAAGCGCATCTGCGTTATCGCATTTGCAAGAAAACATTCGCATCTGCGAACTCAACTAGCCAGGTATGGATCCGCATCTGCGAAAATAGAGTCTCAACAGCGACCTCGCAAAAGCGCCAAAAGGAGTGCAAAAGTGAACTTCTTCGCAGTGCGATCGTTGTACCACAAAAGTGGCCTTCGCACATGTGTACAAGCCTACGCAGAAGCGAGCGAGCTCCCAGGACTCTATGATCGCAAAAGATACCAGGCTCACGCATAAGCGGAGACACACCTACGCTTCAGGATGTCGAAGGTGCGAGGCACCAGAACTAAACCTGTTCACAACCACGAAAACCATGCGAAACTCGTCCGAAACACACCCGGGTTCCCCGGTACCCCGTCCAAGCATACCAACAAGTTCCATACCCTAATGCAAACTCGCTCGAGGTCTCAAATCACATCAAACAACTTCGAAACTACGAATCGCTCCATGAATCAAACTTATGAACTTTGAAATCTTCCAACTTCTAAAATTCGCGCCGCAACCTATCAAATCAACCCGGAATGACGTCAAATTTTGCAGGTAAATCTCAAATGACATAACGAAGCTGTTCCAACTCTCGGAATTGCATTCTGACCCGTATATCACCAAGGTCAACTCTTGGTCAAACCTCTCAACCTTCTGAACTTCAAGTTTTCCAACTTTCACCGAAATGCTCCAAATTACCCTACGGACCTCCAAATCCAAATTCGGACTCACGTCTAAGTCCAAAATCACCATACGAAGCTGTTGAAATCATCCAAAACCCATTCCGGAGCTGATTACATAAAATTTAAATTCCAGTTAACTCTTACAGCTTAAGCTTCCAAAACTAGAATCCTTCTTCCAATTTGACTCTGAATCATCCGGTAACTGAACTCGACCACGCACGCAAGTCAATACACATAATACGAAGCTTCTCAAGACCTTATGCCACCAAACGGGACTTAAATTATCAAAATGACCGACCGTGTCGTTACATCCTCCCCCTCTTAAACAAATGTTTGTCCTCGAACGTGCCAAAAATTACCTCGAAGTCATCAAATCACTGAATGCACACTTAAAACATATCCCCGGGGGTGACCCCATGTCACCCCAATCCATATAAGCCTGACAACACCATCTCAAATGTAATTTATCCCTTCCACCAACACCAATAAGCCTTTGAGTCAACGTTTCCACCATCCGCTCGTCTCCAAAAGACTCGATTCCTACATTCACACCCAGTATCGACCTCAACCAGTTGAAATCACTTATGCCTACACCCATAAAGTACAATCACACCACATGACATATCACACATAGGCCCATAATAACTTTTTTTGTCACAATAGCTGCCCGTAATCAAATCCAGCGCCGACAATTAGCCTCATATCCATTAGAACCATGTTTCAAACCTCCACAACATTGACAATGATTCAAGAAACATGAAGACCTCATAACTATACACTCGTATCACAAGTCACGTCTAGCGCCACCGGGCACACACCACGCGAACTAAAGCTCAAAGAGCACAACATGAAACTGGCTGAATATGTTAGGAGAAACACATAAGAGAACTATCAAACAAGCACGACAGGCACAACTCTCTATCAGTTCCATTCTACGAATAAATTTACAAGGAAAAATCAAAGTATATGAAAAAATCAAAAGGATCTCATTCTGATATAACTTCCACCACAGCACGCAGCCCGTCTCAAACATATCAAATCACATGAGATTGCGAGGGTCTCACTCTCAACTCTGAATCACAATTCGAATGCACATCATACCAATTGAAACCTTCCACAAACTCAATTATGCCACTAAAATCACAACACTTACTGAAATCTCACCTTCGTAGAGTATCTAAATCACAATCGTAACAAAATTATTTAGAAATCACATCAAAACCTATCGTAATGGACAACAAGAATTCACTTATAGTCTCGTAACTCTCAATAATGAATAAAAACGAAGCGACAGACAAGAGCTACCACTCATAGAGTCCCCCAACAGGGTTAAACGCATAAGCAGAGTACTAATCATGAAACTCACCCATAAGTGAAGCAACAAATAACGGAACTTGCCCCGATAAGCAGAACCGAAACAAAATACGATTGGTGCCCCGTTGTAACAAATCAAAAGCATACCCGTATGACATCATCTGACGCAACGGCCTCAAGCCTACTATATGAAACACATTAATGGGTCGGGCCTCCCCTTCTTGGGAGCCCTCTACTTGCCTGAAGACCCCGTTGTGACACATATGTCCGGAGTCTGGGACATTATCTCACCATGTGGCTGGTATCCGCACACTCAAAGCAACCTCTCTGCTGACGTGATTGTGGAAACTGTGCATTACGGTTACTCTGAGACCTATGTGAAGCCTGAAGTGCTAACTGAACTGGCTGACCCACAAAACCTCTACCATGCCGTACCCTGCCTCCAAAATAAGGACCAGTAGATCTCTCCGGTCTACGAGTCCTCCTAGCCTCTCTATCTCTCCTAGCCCCACATGTCCTCTCTGCTTGTCCCACATGCCTTTTAATAGGCGAGAAATCCCTACCACCTGCTGAAATGAAACATCCGACTCCAACTCCCGAGCCATGATAGAACCGAATATCGTGTCTGAGCCCCTCAATAAATATACGGACATGCTATCTAACTATAGCGAGCAAAGCAGGTGCATGTCTGACCAATTCACTGAATCCAATGGAATACCCTGATACTGACATAGCGCCCTGGCGCAACTGCTCAAACTCCGCATGCCATGCATCCCGAAGGGACTGAGGTACAAACTCTCTCAGGAACATCTCCGAAAACTGAACCCATGTAAGTGAAGTTGCCTCGACCGGGATACCCAACTCATACGCCCACCACCACTGATAAGCTGCTCCCCTGAGCTGGAATGTAGTAAAAGCAACCCCGCTAGTCTCCACGATACACATAGTACGAAGAATGCGATGACACTCCTCCAGAAAACCCTGGGCATCATCTGTCACCAATCTATTGAAGGTAGGAGGGTGGTAATTCTTATACCTCTCAAGTATAAGTTGTTCTTCCTCAGATGTTGCTTCCCTAACCACAAGTTGTGTTGCCATGACACCTGGAACCTGACCAACGTGAACTCACTGCTATAGAGTGTGGGCGGCGGGAGTCTGAGTTCCTCTCCTGGTCTGCGAAGTAGCTAGTGCAACCAGAGTCAATCCCGCCTGAGCCAATGTACCAAAATGCTCAGGAACTGTGCTAGGGTCTCCTAAGTCTAGGGGTAACACCAGGCACCTCAGGTACCTGTCCCCTAATTGGAGCTGTTGATGGCTCCTCAACTACTGCTCTAGTAGATGCCCTAGTTGTGGCACGTGCTGCTCTTCGGCCTCTACCTCTGACCTAAGTGACATTTGCTCCGGGGGCAGCCTCATCAGTAATTGCAGCTCGTGTGCTCACCATCTGTGAGAGAATGGAATGATAAAAGCTCAAACTTCGAGATCAATAAACTCGCATGATAGGAATGAAGGAAGTGAAACTGTCCTAATAGTTCCATAGCCTCTCGAAGATAAGTACAGACGTCCCCGCAACGATCCGCAAGACTACTAAACTCGCTTATGACTCGTAGCACCTATGAACCTAGAGCTGTGATACCTACTTGTCACGACCCAATATACCGTCCGTTGGGTATTATGATGGCACCTAGTATTAGGGACTAGGTAAGCTTAACATTAACTGAGTAACAACAATAGTTAAACTAACATATGATAATTACGAAATAGAAATCTCTTTAAAATTTTACAAATCCCAAAAGCGCTAGTACAAGTCATAAGCTCTATAGAGTTTGCTAGAAAACCTCTAAATACAACTGTATCGAAATAAGGGTAAATAGTGTAAATACAAAATCAGAAGGTGACTCCGAAGCCTGCGAACACAGCAGCAGGTTTACCTTGAGTTTCCACCACAAGATATGTACAACTAGCTAACGATCGACTGACTCTGCAATACCTGGATCTGCACAAAAATGTGCATAAGTGAAGTATGAGTACACCACGGCGTTACCCAGCAAGTATCAAGACTAACCTCAATGGAGTAGTGACGAGGGACAATCAAGACACCACCTGGACAAGTATAAGTGTAGAATAACAGAGTACGATATCTACATAAAGACTGCGCATAATGACAAGTAATACGGTAATTTCACTAAGAAATGGAAATCAACAACTAACAGCGGAACACCATAATAATGACACAGTAAAATGAACGGAACAGAATTTAAATCAGGTGATCACATATAAAGTAAAGGCAAGTAGCAACTCAACAAAAAAGACCGCTTTCACATCAGGTTTTAGCCAATAACCTCCACGAGGTACCGTACCTCAGAATATACACATTTTCACGGGTCCCAATTCCAGAAACCTAAACACTTGGCATCTTGTACCCTCATTATAAACTTATAACCGCACTGACGACTCGCGTGCCAATAGAGTCATTCTCGCATAGAAGGCAAGTAAATAGGGGTGTGCATCAATACTCAATAATATCAAGGTCCATCCTCTAAACCGATAAGAGTGATTAACTACGTGTATGCTTGTGCAAGTGTTCAAACATAGTTCATGCTAGATAGTAAGTATAGAGAAAATGGACAGCACATAAAATGTCTTCCCACAATTTTTCACAAGATAAAACTCACACAGGTAAGTGCGCCACTACATAAATATCAACAACAAGAATGCCCCCAGGCCATCACAAGTCATCACAAATCAATCCCTGATAAAGCCCACCTTGTCTCGCCACGTGCGCAATTAATAAAGTAAATGCCCGCCTTGCCTCGCCACACGTGCACAAAATGTTCCCACCTTGTCTCGCCGCATGAGCAACCCCCATATATAGCCCGTCTTGTTACGCCGCATGTGCAAATATCAATAGTAACAATAGCACGACAGAAACCTCATGCAACACAATAGCAATCACATTACAGAAACCTCGTGCAACACAATAGCAACCGCACGACAGAAACCGCGTGCCATCACAATAACAACCGCATGGAAAAAACCTCGTGCATCACAACAATAACCGCACGACAGAAACCTCGTGCATCACCATAACAAGTACAATAGAACCAATGAAAATAATACAAGAATACGACAAGTAAATCAACTCAAGAACTTTCGATCACAAAGAAATGGTAGAACTAGTTCACAAGGAATAACCACAATAGAGAATACTAGTCATAATAAGAACAACTCAACAAAGGAGAAAATAATATGTAACAACGATCACACAAAGTAAATTTCAACAACAAGGGAGATATCACGAGTCAATAATTCCAAATAAGGATAAGTCAACTAAGATATAGTTTACCTAAACTTCTTTTAAGGTTGAGCAATTACGAAAGAGATACAACCAATTCAGTTAAGGATAGGCAACGGAAAGATAATCATAACATCAATTAAGGATGAACAATTATAGAAGAGATAATTATACTTTCAAAAACAATTTCATACTAAGTGAATACAAAGACCTAAGAACCCTAAAAGACCAACTTTCCACAAGTAAGCTCGAGAACGTACTCGTCACCTCGCGTTCACGGGCTTCACATGATGCAATTAGCATAAAAGACTCAAATCCTAAGGAGTAGTTCCCGCACATGAAGTTAGTCAAGATACTTACCTCAAAGAAGATAGACCTACACTCTAAATGAACTTCTCAGGTGAAATAACCTCCAGACGGCTCAAATCTAGCCAAAGTAACTTCAAAACATAAATAAAACTCATAAGAAACTATTCCGGATCATAAAGCTTCAATCTATAACAAAATTTAAAAATCAACCCAAAAGTCGACCCCGGAGCCCCCACCTCGAAACCCAACAAATTTCACAAAACCCAAACACCCATTCTGATATGAGTTCAACCATACGAAAATTATCAAATTACGACACAATTTTGTCCCTCAAATCATCATTTTACATTTTGAAAGTTTCCTCCAAAAATCTCAATTTTTCCTCAACTCAAAACACAAATTATAAGATGAAAGTAAAGATAGAATCATGGAATATAATAAATTCTAGGTGAAAGACACTTACCCCAATGATTGTATTGAAAACCCCACAAAAAATCTCCAAAACCAAGGTCTAAAACTCAAAATATGGGAAAAATGTCAAAACCCTCGAATATAAACTCTCTGCCCAGGACTTCCGCATTTGCGGACAAAGAAGCGCATATGTGTTATCGCATTTACGAGAAAATGTTCGCATATGCGTACTCAACTAGCCAGGTATGGATCCGTATCTGCGGAAATAAAGTCGCACCAGCGACCTCGCAGAAGCGCCAAAAGGAGCGCAGAAGCGATCTTCTTCGCAGGTGCGATCGATGTACCACAAAAGCGGCTTTTGCACCTGCATGCCAGCCTCCGCAGAAGAGAGAGAGATCTCAGGACTCTATGATCGCAGAAGAGACCAGATTCACGCAGAAGCAGAGCCGCACCTGCGCTCCAGGATGTCGCAGGTGCGAGGCACCAGAACCAGACTTGTTCACAACCATGAAAACCATCTGAAACTCGTCCGAAACACACCCCGGGACCCCGTCCAGGCATACCAACAAGTTCCATACCCTAACACGGACCCGCTCGAGGTCTCAAATCACATCAAACAACTTTGAAACTACGAATCGCACCATGAATCGAACTTATGAACTTTCAAATCTTCCAACTTCTAAAACTCGCGCCGAAACCTATCAAATCAACCCCAGAATGACGTCAAATTTTGCAGGCAAGTCCCAAATGACGTAAGAGAGCTGTTCCAACTCTCGGAATCACATTCTGACCCCTATATCACCAAGTTCAACTCTTTTTCTAACCTCTCAACCTTCCAAACTTCAACTTTTCCAACTTTCACCGAAATGCTCCAAATTACCCTACGGACCTCCAAATCCAAATTCAGACACACGTCTAAGTCCATAATCACCATACGAAGCTGTTAAAATCATCAAAAACCCATTCCGGAGATGTTTACACAAAAGTTAAATTCCGGTCAACTCTTACTGCTTAATCTTCCAAAACTAGAATCCTTCTTCCAATTTGACTCTGAATCATCCGATAACCAAACTCGACCACGCACGCAAGTCAATACACATAATACGAAGCTGCTCAAGACCTTATGCCGCCGAACGGGACTTAAATTCACAAAACGATCGGTCGAGTCATTACATTAATATATCTTGAGTTGGTTGTTTTAATATATATTCTCTTTTTGTGGATCGGGCTGAACGTCTCGGTAGCAGATAGAGGCATCTATGGTTCATGTCGTTAGACCCTCGGCAGTGCATATTTTAAATATTTTGTATTGGATCGGGCAGTGCGACCTTGGAATGAGTTGCGCATGATAAATCTTTGGAACTACTAATAATTGATATTGCTTTATTGTCTTGAAAAATAAATTGTTAAATAGCAACAATAAATTTGGGAATTCCTATTAGTAGAAGAATTGTTTATTTATTTTCTTGTTCTTGAGTTTTCAGTTGTTTCTACATAACCCATTATTAATTATAATATTGATATATTATGGTTAGCCCATAGTAAGTGTCGGAGTCGACCCCTCGTCACTACTTCTTCGAGGTTAGGTTGGATACTTACTGGATATGCGTTGATTTGCGTACTCACACTACACTTGCTACATATTTTTGTGCAGGTACATATATGTCTAGCGGCCTTGTGGGCGTAGAGGGGCGGTTATTGCGGGACTTAGGTGAGTTGCATCCCATATTACGAGTCCACAGCACACAGAGGCTCCATCCGAGTTATTTACACTCTCCTGTCTAATTCTATCCCAGACATATGTGGTATTTTACTATATTTTCTAGTTGATGCTCATGCACTCGTGACACCGGGTTTTGTGGGTGCTTATGGGTTGTTCAGTATTGTAATTGTGAAAATATTGTCATTTACTCTATAAATTTTATCTCTTACTATTAAATTGAAGGAAAATATGATTTCAAAAATACTAAAATGAGTAATGAAGTTAATCATTTAATTGTTAGCTTGCTTGACAGCAGTGTTAGGCACCATCATGGCCTTTAATGGGTTTTGGATCGTGACAACTTGGTATCAAAACTTTAGGTTTACTTAGGTCTCATGAGTCATGAGCAAGTCTAGTAGTGTCTTGCGGATCGGTACGGAGACGCCTGTACTTATCTTCGAGAGGATATAGGGTTGTTAGAAGCACTTCCCTTCTTAATTTCTCTTTGTGCGGTTTGATTTCCTCTGAGGCTTATACCTTTATTTCCGTCCTACTCAATCTTATGCGACGTGATGTGCTTGTTATCAATTGGAAATCGATTAATTGTAATGGTATTGCAGATGTGGAGGTCGCAGAAGCGAGCAGATGGTCTGAAGAAGCGACCAGGCGTGGGTTGAGGCCGAGGTCGCAGAAGAGACCAGACATGGGTTGAGGCCGAGGTCCCAGAATCAACTACTCGACCACAAAAACGGCTAAGTTAGTCGCAGGTGCGAAAATCCCTAGACATAACATATAAATTTGGGGGTTCGCCATTTTTACCTTTGGATTTTAAGAGCTCGAGTAAGGCGATTTTCAGAAGTTTTTCAAGGAAAACATTGAGGTAAGTGTTCTTAACTCAATTTTGGTCAAATTACCCGAATTCATGATTCTTTTTAACATTTAATTGGTAATTTAAGTCGGAAGATTTAGAAAACCCTCTTGGTTTGAATTGAAGATTTGAGGGTCGAGTCGATGTCGAAATTTAGTAATTTTCGTATGGTTGGACTCGTGGTTGAATGGGCGTTCATATTTTATAACTTTTGTCGGGTTCTGAGACATGGGCACCACATGCGAGTTTTGAGTTAAATTTCAGATTTTTTTTGAAAAATCTATATTTTTATATGGAATTAATTCCTACAATTTGTATAGATGGAATCAAATTATTATCACTAGATACGAAGATTTCGGAGGACGATGCACGAAGCAAAGGCATAGCGGATTAAAGAATTACCCAGTTCGAGGTAAGCGACTTGTCTAACTTTGTGTGAGGTAAATTTCCCTTAGGATTGGTATTTATGTGATGTGTTGAAAGTCGTGTACACGAGGTGACGAGTGTGTACACGAACTAAATGTGGAATGTTATGTCTTTAAATTGTGTAGATCATTGTTGCATATTAATTAAATCATTTTAACCCGTTATATTCATCATATTGATCTATTTATATATTTTTAAAATTTGCCTGACCTTTTCTTGCTAGTTGCCTCACTTGTTTAGTTGAAACTTTGTTTCTTTTATTTTTTGCATTAATCAAAGGTCGAATTTCTTAATTGAATTATTATTAATATGAAGTCTTTGACATTTTTAAATTTGGTATTGAGGCAACATGTTAAAAATTGTGAAATGTTATTTTTGCTGAATTATTCATTCCCGAATATTTTGTGAGATTTTTGTACTCATTGTGATTGAGTTATGAGCTCTTTAATGTGGAAAATATTGTTGTTATTGATTTATTTTGGCAATTTAAAATGTTTGGGCACTTGAGGGCAAATTGTGATATTGATACGCATACGGTGGTATACGATCTGGGTGTTGAAACGCATGGGGTGAGATAAGGGTAGATTGATACGCGCGGCTAGTAGGGGAACTACTAGAAGTCATGCGGTGTGATAAGGGTGGCTAAAACACGGGATGTTATTTCGGGAAAAATAATTTCAAAAAAAAATTAATTGTGAAGGCTCCCGAGTGATATAAGAAAATGAGATATTGTGAATTTATTTATGATTTGGGACTACGAGACGGTACCTCGGGAGTGCTCTTGTTGGTATTTTCTTATGGCTGCATTTGCCTTCGGGTATATTATGATTTTCCCTAAAGTTGTAAATTTCTGTTTTCTTTTAAAGAGGTGATATTTGCCCTTATTCTGTGAAGTAAAATTGTGACATACTACTTACTTAATTCATTCCCATTGTCATTTGTATTATTAAATTGTTAAACTATTCACCCCTGTCTTTTTATTATTTTTAGTAGTGTCTGACTTGACCTCGTCACTACTCTACGAAGGTTAGACTTAGCATTTACTGGGTACCGTTATGGTGTACTCATATTATGCTTCTGCACATCTTTTTGTGCAGATCCAGGTATTTCCTATCAAACCAGGTATCAGTGAACCAGCCGTACGCGGAAACTTCAAGGTATATATAGCGTCCGCAAACCTTAGAATCCCCTTCTATCCTTATTATGTCGCTTTCCTTATTTTCTTTAGACTCTGATGTATGATATATAAAGGCCCTTAGAATAAATTTTTAGAAGCTTGTGACTTATTTCTACTGAATTTTGGGAGTTGTAATTTGTTTAATTTGCAGTACTTATTTATTTCAACTGTTAAGGATTGAATTTCAGATTTATATTCAGTTATTCCGCAAATTATTAGGCTTACCTAGTCTCTAAGACTAGGTGTCATCACGATATCCTACGGAGAAAATTTGGGATAGTGACAGATCAATGTACTTTTTCTCAACCAATATATACATACAGAAAAATATTTAAAAAATATAAATGTCCAATAAATCTTTTTCAGGTAAAATTCATTAACTCTGAATTCAGAATATAAAAACGACAATTCCATGTTCTGTCCTCGTCAGCTTTGAATGAGCTTGGCCATATTTGTTCATATTCAATTGTTCTGCAATTTTGTATTGGTTTTGGCATCAATCCGTATTATACTCCAACAGGTCCTTATTTACAAGTTGTACCTCTATGTAGCTAATGGTGTCAGTTTTGGCTGTCAGCACTATTAGCATCCAAACTAGAAAAGTCAAACAATTCGTTTCAAATTATCTATCGTGTTTCTCTTTT
Source organism: Nicotiana knightiana (assembly GCA_005239525.1). Lineage (NCBI taxonomy): Eukaryota > Viridiplantae > Streptophyta > Magnoliopsida > Solanales > Solanaceae > Nicotiana > Nicotiana knightiana. Next base: position 39,071 of record ML437607.1, read on the forward strand.
ACATATTATTTAAAAAAATATTTAAAATAATTAAAAAAATTATTTCATCTTATATATGTCTTAAAATATAATATCTCTTTATTAAATACTTACTCATAATTAAGGTATTTGTATGTGATGACCCAAAAGGTCAGACTGTATAAATTTAGCTAAAATTGTATTCCGCGACCCCGAAAGCCTCTGTTAATCTCACATCGATGTGCGTGCAGAGCCCGAGCGTATAACCGGGAAACCTTTATGTGAAAATGTGTTAAACAGTTGAATTTATGATAATTAATTGAATAAAGTTGACTTTGGTCCCGGAGGGTCCGTAGGAAAATATGGGACCTGAGCGTATGCCCGAAATCGAATTCCGAGGTCCCATGTCCGAGAAATAAATTTTTAAAGAAAATTATTTTCTGAAAATAATAAAGACTTTTGAAAATGAACTTTGATGTGAGATCTGTGTTACCGAGCCCGTACATTGGTTCCGGATCCCAGAACAGGTTCAATATGTGCTATGTGAGTTATCTGTAAAATTTGGTAAGAAACGGACTTGGTTTGACGTGTTTCGGATCAAAATTGAAGAATTTAGAAGTTTATGAAGTTTGAGAAAATTATATAGATTTTGGAGTTTAATTCATTATTTTTTATGTTATTTTGGTGGTTATATTACTCGAATAAGTTCGTAGGATGATTTTGAAGTTGTGTGTATATTTAGTTTTGAGCCCCGAGGGCTCGGGTGAGTTTCGGGTAGGTGTCGGGGTGCTAAAAGGTGGAAAAATCTGGTGTGAATGTGCTGTTTTTGGTGTCCGATATTTTTACATTATGCGATCGCATAGGTTGCCCCGCGATCGCGTAGTGTAGTGTGAGGGAGGGGAGGGGAGGGAGTTTTTGTGACTCTATGCGATCACATAGGTACTTCCGCGATCGCATAAAGTATAGGAGAGCTGGGGAAGGGGCTGTGTATTTTTCCTTCTGTAGTCGCACCAATTTGTCCGCGATCGCGTGGGTCCACGTCCGGTCTCTCTGCGATCGCAACCTTCACTTCGCGATCGCGTAAGTCTAATGTCCAGTACTCTCCGCGATCGCAGGGCACCTGTCGCGATCGCGATAGCTAAATTTGCCCAGTGATTTTAATGTTCAAAAACAAAATCCCATACAGGATTTTCACATTCTTTCACCATTTTCTTCTTCTCCACTTTCTTGGGCGATCTTAGGAGACCATTCCACCATAGCTTCATAGGTAAGCGTTCTTAACTCTAATTTCTTCCATTTTCCTTCATCAATCACTAAATTCTAGGTCTAATAACATGAAATCAAAGATAGAAATTGGAGGTTTTGGGTAGAGTCAGGGCTTTTGGAAATTTTGGGAATTCAACCTCATTTTGGGGTCGGATTTCAAAACAAGTTGTATATTCGGGTTCGTGGGGGAATGGGTGATCGGGTTTTGGTCCGAACCTCGGGTTTGGACCAAGCGGGCCCGGGATCAAATTTTGGTATTTTTGGAAGAATTATGGGAAATGTATAATTAGGCTTTGAGACTGAGTTATTGATTAATGATTGATGTTATTAAGTCAATTATGTCTAGATATTATCGTTTCGGAGTCGGATTGAAGAGGAAAGGCCGTGATTGAAGCTTGACTTGCATTATTGGAGTCGAGGTAAGTGTTTGGCCTAACCTTAGCTTGAGGGATTAGGTATAGAGTCTTATTTTCTATGTGTAATTCATGTCTAACGTATAGGTGAGGTGACGGGTACCTATATGTTGTGGTCAATCATGCCTGTGAATCTAATTTTAACGAGTTATTTAATGTTCTTCGATATTTTCTGTGCTATGAATTATTGGGAACCTTGGAAATGGTACCTTGAGGTTATTCATGACGTGGAAAGTTATTGATTATGTGTTCGGTCGAGGATTTTACTGTTGACATTATACGTCTGAGTGAGATTGGTTATAGCTGAGTCCCTTGCCGGGACAATAGAATTTTGTTGATTATTTATGTACATTTGAAATGTCGTATTGTTAAACTTTCATATCAATTGTTGTTTTTATACTCATCATGCACGAGGGAACATTCCGTGCCGATGATTATTATTTATGCACGAGGGAACATTCCGTGCCGATTGATTATTGTTTATGCACGAGGGGACATTCCGTGCCGAGTCATTATTATTTATGCACGAGGGGACATTCCGTGCCGTGTGATTTTGAGGCTATGCGCGAGGGGTCATGTCGTGCCTTCTCCTGTCTATCTTACTTGTTTTGGGTTGTTATTTCCTGTTTTACTTCTACATTTTCGTCAGTACTTGATTCTACTGTTTTAGCAAGTGTTGCTCTCTTATACCCAGCCTGTTCTTCCCCGTACTGTATTCTTGTCTATTTTCTGCTATACTATTGAACTGTACAGGTACAATTTGTCGTCGTGTTCTAGCCTCGTCACTACTTCACCGAGGTTAGGTTCGACACTTACTCAGTACATGGGTCGGTTGTACTGATGCTACACCTGCACTTCTTTATGTTGTGCAGATTACGCAGTCGGACCCAGTGAACATCGTTAGGGGGAGTGTCCTTCAGTCCATTCCAGACGACACCGAGATAGTTCTGCAGGCGTTCGTGGATCTCGGCGTCACTGTCTATCTTTCATTCTGTCATCTATGTGTTTCTAGACAAATATATCATTTTATTTCAAACTGTTATTTTTAGTTAAATCTTAGACTGGTCTGTGAGGTTGTGACTCCATTTCTGGGTTTTGTACTTAAAGGGATTTCTTCGTTATTACCTATTGTTATTTAGATTTTGTTAATGCTTCTGCACTTATCTCAATTATCTAGTCAGTGTTTGTTATTTTCACTTGTTAATAAATCAATTCAGTTAACACGTTGGCTTACCTAGCGGGTGTAACGTTAGGCGTCATCACGACCTGAAGCTGGGATTTCGGGTCGTGACATGGTAATCTTCAACAATAATTAATATTAAGAATAGAATAGGAAAAATATAATTAATTTACTCTTTAAATTCAGAAAATAACAAATAATTTGATTTTATAAACCACCACAATTAATTTGAGACTGAGGGAGTAAAAAAAATGACGAAAATAGAAATAAAAAGAAAGTTAAAAAGAAAGATAATTTTGTCTTTTTCTTATATTTTTGTCGTTAAAAGAAGGTTAAGACAACATGTACGAAACAGACATTTCCTTTCTTTGAACAAAGATTATTAATTGTTCCCTTTTGTCGACCTTTCAAATTTCTTTTTCTAAACGTGCATATTGTTTTACAGAAAAGAGAAAAAAGAAAAACAAATAAAAAACTGTTTTCAAATTCAAACACATTAGAGCATATTAGTGCAAATAATGAGAAAGACGATAGAAGATGCTGAAACAGAATAAACAGGGCTTGTACTTTTAGTTGGGGATGACAATGGAGCGGTGCGTGTGCGTGTGCGGGGCAGGTGTGAGTTTGAGCGTGCAGATTTGGGAGTTTGCGGTTGCGGGCGGCGCGGGTTTGGCAGTCTGATTAAAAATAATCTTGCGGGGCGGGGCGCGGTGGGGATTTAATTAAGTAAAAGTGATTTGCAGATGCTTTCTCTTTGTAGAGTCATATGTTGACGTAAAACCTGCAGTGGAGAATCTGAAACTTCCTCCGTTTACAAGCATCACTTTTGAAATTCCTCCTCCAATTTGCGGCCCGTTATGATGATTTGATTTTATATCTCCAAGATTCACAAAAGAAAGAGAAGTTCTATGGAAGCCATTTTCAGTGTTTTTTTAGCTCAGTTGCTGCAACTTCTTTTATCCATTTTGAAGTATGAATATTCAATTTGTACATAGTTTAACTCGGTATTGAGTTTAAAAATAACATTTGTGTGATCCATGATCTTTAAACTTGTAATGTTAAATAAAGATAATTTTATTAAACTTTTGTGTTTCTTATCCAAAAGTTACTTTTTTTTTTATTAACTTTGTGTTCATTATATAAAAGTCACTTTTCTTTCTTTTGTTACACAAAAATCATTTTACTTTGCTCTAGTTATCACAAAAGTCACATTTTTACTTGAAAAATCTATTATGCCCTTGATATTATATAAACCTTCATATTTATGTAATACATTCTATATTATGTAATTGACCGACCAAAGTTGGTCGATAATTTCCGACCAACTTTGGTCGGTATGCCCTTCCGACCTTCAAAATACCGACCACACGTTAATGGTCATGTTTTGGATTAAATGAGAAGAAACATAGTATTCCTTCCCGTCTACTTTAATTAATTTTTCAGTTTTATTTTTGTGGTACCATTATATTTATTTTTTTCAAATATCAAAAGAAAAATTAATATTTTTTTTTCAAATCTATCCTTGGAGTAAAGAGACTATGGGTATTGGTTATATTTTTAATGAACAAATTAAGGTTAATATGGTTAATTTCTTATTAATGAATGCTAAAAATAAATTCTTTTATATAAAATAACCAAAAAATCAATTAAAATGGACCGGGAGTAAAGTTTAAGTTTTCATATTTTGTACGCATTTTATTACCACTAAAACATATTGTATAAACAAGTAAGCTTTTCTTTAGCATTGAAGGATACTCCTCCGTTCATTTTTAGTTGTTCACTTTTATTTTTATATTTTTTTTACAAAAAGATAAATGAAGTACGTATATATTTTATAATTTTACCTATATTACTCCATCCTTTCCACTTTAATTGATTTTTGGCCATTTTTGTGGTTCACAATATTTGATTTTTAGATATCAAGAAAGAATTAATTTCTTTTTTCTAAAGTTATCATTCGAGTAAAGAGCCTAGGAGTATTTGTTATATTTTTAATGAACAAATGATATATTTTTAATGAACAAATGAAGGTTAATGTGTTCAATTTTATTATTAATTAATGATAAAATGTGAATTTTTTAATATATATGAAAACAGATAAGAAAATAAATTAAAATGAACTAGAAGAAATATATTTTCAAAAGTCTTGAAAAGTGGTTTAGGAAATAAATAGTGAACGATAATCATTAAAATTTTCCGATTAACCAGAAACTTCAAATAATTTTGTAAAGTGAATAGTTAAACTAATTAAAAACAGATAATTCATTGGATTGAAAAAATGTGATTCTAATTCTAGACCCGGCCATAGACACGTGAAACACATAGGCAGAGGGAACTGACACAAGGGCTTGGCTATCAGTTGCAAAATAAAGATCCTGGGGTCTCAACTTTTATGGGCAGATTTGTCCCTAGTAGCATAGTGTACTCCTACCCACCTTATATTTTTCCAAAAATATTTATTCATAATTGGTTATTGCATAAATAATTAGTCAGTATATATTTGGTTTTTCAGTTTTTCAATTATGGAGCAAAGATGTATTTACATTTTTTTTATTTATAAAAGACGAATTACTGCAATTTTATATTCAGAATAATTCAGGACGTTTGTATTTCGAAAAATTAAACAAAAACTGAAATTTTAGGAAACAACGGTTAATTCCTAAATAACAGCCCTTTAAAATGGTTATCTGGTGTTATTTTTCCCACTATCCGAAAAATATCATTTCACTGTTATCTTTATATGATGAATTTTGGCTCGATGTAAACTTTAAGAGAACAAAAGAATTTAAAATTTGTGATCATAAATATATCATACTCAATATTTATGCGATAATAAAATTTTTAAAATTTATGATCTTAAATATATCGTAACACTTGTGTGACAATAAAAAGTTCTCCGTAAGTAAGATATAAGTTTAAAATCAATCCATTTTCCACCATAACAATATCAAACATTTCAAAGAATTAATAAATAAGAATGAACAAACGACACAAAAACACATATTTGGACGAGCTTTTGACCGAGACCGTCTTTGTGGATCATCTCTGAAAAGATTAATATAATTACCTAATAATTATTCTATGAAGAATTGACTTAACTGGTAAAATTATTACTATATAATTAAGAATTTACGAATTTAAACTGTAAAAATAATAATTTACAAAAATACAAGATATAACTTCATTCAACAGGTCATTATGTTCTGATCCTTCCTTAAATTTTGCATATAATGGGTTAAATATTTTTATAGCGAAAGGTTAATGCACAGACTTAATTATACTATTTTGGGAAATGAAAAAACGTTGGGTCGTCACGAAGTCTGCATTTGAGGGGTGGGATAGTAGTATATAAATCGAACGGAAACATGCGAAGGCTTCTCAACACACACCTCCACTCATCTTTCTTCCTTATAGAGAATCACTCGGACGTCTCTCTCTCGCTTTTTCTCTCTCTTCCCGACCTTCTAGGATTTCCTCTCGAACATTCTCCTCGCCGGAGAACGAAAGAAACACCGGCGTCCGGTGATTGAAGGTTTACTTTTTTTGATCTTGTTATTACAGTTAAAACAATCGGAAATGTCTTCTCAACCGAAGAATGTCGGAATTCTCGCCATGGAGATTTACTTTCCTCCTACTTGCCTTCAGCAGGTAAAATTTTGTATCTCAAATTGTAAATACGTACATCTACATGCGTATAACTATAAATACTTTCAGATGTGTATCTACGATTGTATTTTGGTGCTTTAATTTGGATGAGGGAAAATGAAGAAAGAGTGACGAAAGTCGACTATTTTGGATAAAGCTTATTGCTATGTGATAATCACAATTTAGACTCTCGAAATGCCTCTGTTATTGCGATTTTAATTTTCTGAAGGAATTGCTATTTTACTTTAGAATTGAGTATTATTACCTTTGTATTGTTATAAAGAGAAAGTCAATAATTGCTCCGGACGTTAGGAACCACTTTGTTGTAGATCTAATGATTAATGAATCTAAGATCATAGATTTTAATTTATTATACTTGCATGTCACATGTATTGTGACATAATGTGACATTCAAATTGACTTTTTGCTTTTGAAGGAATGGATCTGCTAATAGAACTTTCCGACATTAGGATTGTGATTTTTTTGAAATTTTAATTTATGTAAAATTGCAATGTATAGGAAGTATTGGAGGCTCATGATGGAGCAAGCAAAGGCAAGTATACAATTGGTCTTGGACAAGATTGCATGGGCTTTTGCACTGAGGTTGAAGATGTTATATCAATGAGGTACACAACCAACTTTAGTAACTGAACGACTACTCCCTGCATCACGATTTGTGATGTTGTTTGATTAGGTGTGGGGTTCAAGAAAAAAGAAAGACTTTTGAAACTGTTAGTCTAAAACAAGTCATAAACATTTGTGTGGAATCATCTCACTAAGGATAAAATAAGAAGTTTAAAGTTAAATTATTTTAAATATAAAAAAGTTTCATTCTTTTGGGGACAAACGGAAAAGTATCACATAGATGGGACACAGGGAGTACTACTATACCTACCAATTCCAAACTAGTGGGGATCGGATAAGTGAATACTATATAATTGTTCTGCTTCATTTGGTCCGATTTCATTTCATTACTTAAATATTTGTGTTTTAGGACATGTTAGGAATTGGGACTAACTTTATTAGCTAATCATGCAAAAGTGATACTATGTTTGCTTCTGTTCTCATTAAATTTTTCATCTTTAGCTTGACAGCTGTTACTTCCCTTCTGGAGAAGTATGCTATTGATCCAAAGCAAATTGGTCGGCTAGAGGTTGGAAGTGAAACTGTTATTGACAAGAGCAAATCCATCAAGACATTTTTAATGCAAATATTTGAGGTACTGGCTATTGCTTCTAGGCAATGTTGAATAGTAAATACTCTATTATGGTTTTTTCAAATGTGTGGCCAAGTGAGACTTAACTGCTAATCCTGTGAGTCACGTACTGCTAATCACTGCTGATTAGCTCAAAATAGAATATTTGTTGCAACCGAAGTTTTTTTCCTTATTAAAAAAAAATTTTGTTGCAGCCAAGTATTATAAAAGATGTGAAATGTTTATTGTTTAAGACTTTATGTCACTTATTGTGCATTAAGTATGTCCTAGTTTCATCTTGGGCCTCAAATCTAGCTGATCCTTTGTTACCCTTCTATATTGTCACCTAAGTGAAAAACATAAGTAACTCCTCCAAAATGAGATCACTATTTGCTGTCACATTTATCCTTGGATAATAAAATGTTCATTGCACCATTTTTGCTTGTTTGTCTTTATTGACTTTCCTCTTCACTGCTAAAGCTTTACCTTATGCGTATAACATATGGTGATCATAAAACTTATCGTGGTTCTGTACCATCTTAAACAAACAGAAAAATGGGAATACTGACATTGAAGGAGTTGACTCAACTAATGCCTGCTATGGGGGAACTGCTGCGTTGTTCAACTGCGTAAATTGGGTGGAAAGCTCCTCATGGGATGGACGCTATGGACTTGTAGTATGCACAGACAGTGCGGTATGATCATCATCTTAATGCATTCTACAACTTGCTTTTTGTCTAATGCTTTCCTTATTAGATACATAGTAGAAATGCATTGTGCCTTTGCATGAGCTTTATTAACTTGTTCAGGAGCTTCTGTTCACAGGTCTATGCAGAGGGACCTGCTCGGCCCACTGGAGGAGCTGCAGCCATTGCTATGCTTGTGGGGCCTGATGCTCCTATAGTGTTTGAAAGTAAGATCAGGGCTAGCCATATGTCCCATGCCTATGATTTTTACAAGCCCATCCTTGACAGTGAATATCCAGTAATTCACCTTTATCCCTGTTTGTCTTGTTGATCATCAGTTTCACATGAATGTTTCAAAGTTCTATTTTGCTCTTAAGTGTTGGTTTTAATTTTTTGTTGATTTCTTGAGGTAGTGTATTGAAAGTGATGTAACTTGATAGAATTTTTTGAAAGGTACCACTTGATGATACCGTAAACTATATTTTTTGGTTCTTATGGAAATTGGACTAATATTTTATCAGGAATAAATGTGTTGCATGACAATCTGTACACTTCCAGTATCTCTTATCAATTCCTTATTGTACCAAAATTGTGCATGCTGCATCATCACTGTTGAAGCTTCAGAACTTCTCATCTGCTCTGTATGATATTATTTGTGTTGCAGATGGTTGATGGTAAGCTTTCACAAACCTGTTATCTCATGGCACTTGATTCTTGCTACAAGAGTTTATGCAACAAGTAAGCCGCCGATTGATGTGTCTATATATTTGGAACTAAGACTTCTTAACTAGTATCATCTTTTAGTGACCTTTTACTTCCGTGTTTTAGATATGAGAAAATAGAAGGCAAGCAATTCTCAATGGCTGATGCAGCCTACTTTGTTTTCCATTCACCATACAACAAGGTAGCTTATGAGCCCCATACAGATTCATAATTTTTTTCTACTTCTCTAGATAAAGTGATTTAATAGTTATCTGAATCTTTTCTTAATCTTACAGCTCGTGCAGAAGAGCTTTGGTCGATTGCTGTTCAACGACTTTCTAAGGAATGCTAGGTGTGTTACAAATCTTCTGTTAGAAAGGAATTTTTTTATTGTATAAAGGAATTCTTTGGACTAATCATCCCTATTTTTGCATTTGCAGCTCTGTTGATGAGTCTGCCAAACAAATTCTGGCTCCCTTTGAATCCTTAACCGGTGATGAAAGCTACCAAAGCCGTGATCTTGAGAAGGTTCACTAACAATTTCCTACTCTTTCTTCCTTAAATATTTCCTTATTTTACTAGTGATCTCCTGCGATTGTCTTCCGGTACTTCGCTCAACATGATGAAATGAAGCCTTAAGTAGGATAAATAGCTCGAAGACTGAACTGAAAATGGATTTTTAATTATGCATATTACAGGCATCCCAGCAAGTTGCTAAACAGTTTTATGACGAGAAGGTGCAACCTACCACATTGATACCAAAACAAGTTGGCAACATGTATACCGCGTCTCTCTATGCTGCTTTTGCATCCCTCATTCACAATAAGCACAACACATTGGTAAATACAAGTTACTTTTCTTCTTTTGTCCATTTGCTTGTTTATGTCCATTATCTACATTTTTCTTCCAGTTTCTGAATCATTTTGTTACCTCAGGCTGGTCAGAGGGTAATCATGTTCTCCTACGGGAGTGGATTGACTGCAACAATGTTTTCACTTAAGTTTAACGAAGGTCAACGTCCTTTTAGTCTATCAAACATTGCAAGTGTGATGAATGTTGCAGAGAAGTTGAAATCGAGACATGAGGTATGCTAAATTTTGATCTACAACTCAATCGTGGATTTGGGCTCCATCATTGACTTTATTTAAGCTTAGATATCCAAGCAAGTGTTGGTGATCTTTTGTTGTATTATCTCTCTTTTTTCACAATAACATCTTGTGCAGTTCACTCCTGAAAAATTCGTCGAAATAATGAAACTAATGGAGCACAGATATGGTGCCAAGGACTTTGTGACCAGCAAGGATTGCAGCCTTCTCGCACCAGGAACCTACTACCTAACAGAGGTTGATTCCAAGTACAGAAGATTTTATGCACAGAAGGCTCCCGAACATGGACTGGTCAACGGACACTAGGACACTGAACAAGGTCCTTGCACGGTGTAAGGCCATGTAGTTGGTTCGTGCTCTTTTAGTACTTATCAGCGCATAGAAGAATAACTAGTGCGCTGCAGATTTGATTGTTGTATTAAGCATAGTTTCTTTTCCAGAGTAGATCCTATGCCTTTGTTTTTTTCAGTTCCCAACGAATTCTAATGTTCAGTGTAACCTGTCTCCACCTGTTTGTGAAATTATTGTAGATGATTTTAGAAGTCATCAAACCTAGTATTGATTGAAATTCATTAATTTTGTCACCCGTGTCTTGATAAACTGATGTGCTTATGAGAAAGATCATAATTTCAATTGGTGATCCCAACTATTCCCACATCGGTGGTGCTCTCTCCTCTTTTTTTTTTTTTCTTTTTTTTTGTTTCTGCCGTGCATAATTTCAAATATCATTTTCATTTTTTTCACCATGGAATTTTACCATTCTTATGTCCAAACGCCTACTAAAATTTAATGGAATATTGCGGTTGCACAAGGGCATCATTTGGTTCACACGTTATTTACGATTAGAATGTAAGAATTGTTTATGTTTATGTTGTGATTATTAACAGCTGCCAGTCAGCCGCCATGGCTTAGTTTAAAGTCTCAAAACGTGATTTTCAGTTCGAAAACTTGTTCAACTTGCCATGGATCAGATAACGCCCCTAATATGTGTTGCACTTTTTCCTTGTTATTTTGATAGTAACGTTGAAGTTCAGTGTGTTGGTGAAAGAAAAAAAAACAAATTCTTCCGTTTTTCAAAATAAAAAACAAACGTTCTGGGTGATTGAAGGTTTGCTTTTGATTTGTTCAATTTTTCTTTTGCTCAAAGTTGTAGTTGGAACAATAGGGAATGGCTTCGAATGTTGGAATTCTCGCCATGGAGATTCACTTTCCTCCTACTCGCCTTCAGCTGGTAAATTTCATTTATAAATTTTAAATTCCTACTTCTACCTCCCATATTTTACTGATACGAATCTCAGGCCCGCTTAAGTTTTATTCTGTTTTTCTTTTTTTTCCACTCTGTAATTCACATATTCAAAGCAAACATCACTGATATTTCTCCATTCCACTTATTTGACACTATTAGCTGAGCACAAAGTTTAAAGAAAGAAACTATTGAAATTTGTCGCTTAGAACAAGGCATAAATATTTGTGCCATAAATGACAATTTTAAAGTTAACTATGGAGAGTTATCATCTCTGTTTTGTTAACTTTATCTCTGTACTTTGCAGGGGCGGCCCCACCAATTTTCTCGCCTAAAGTCAAACTTTACGAGGGGTTTTAACTTTTTTTTTTTTTACTTGAAGTTTATTTTTAAAGCTTTTTTTAGATGTAAAATTATTAATAATTTTTTATAATTAATTTCTCCTAATAAGTCTTTCTCAATTGACGATATAGCTAATCCATTTAACCTCTCATGAGACATTGTTTATTTTAGGTAAGATTTTATCAATTTTAATTTTGAAAAACTTCTTTCCGCTGAGGAAATGGTAACATGAGTTATTAACATTATTCTATAAGCTATATAGACATTTGGAAAAGAATCAAATCTTCTTATTTGATTGAGTATATCAAATAAATTGTATCTTCTAATTGTACTATTTTTTAAAAATATTTTTAATTCAGAAAATAAATCTAAACCATTAATATCAGATTGATTATTATGCTTTAAGAAACATTCAAAATTAGGGCAATATTTTTTAAATTCCCATCATTTAGTGATCTCAGTTTTTTATCTCTAAATAGTGAACCCAAAATATTTTCATATGCCTCAAACTGTTCAAATCTATTATGAAGTGAAAAATAGCTTTGTTTACTATGTATAAAAATAATCAACTCTAAAAGACTTTTTCAGAGATTTGTGATTTCATTTTCAACATTCTCATCAAATGGTTCTTCCTATATACAGTCAAACCTCTATATAACAGTTTCGTTTGTTCCGAAATTTTTTTGCTGCTATAGTGAAGTGTTGTTATAGAGGACATATATTATACTACATAATATAATATTCGGTTTCGAGAATAACTCGGCTTTTATAGTGAATGACTATTATATAAGGATGCTATTATAGAGAGGTCTGACTGAATCATGTGTTTCTTAGAAATTCGGATTCGATATTCATTTCAGATACAATTTCCTTTTCTATGTTTGTTAAACGTAAGAAATCAAACATTTTCACTTCACATAACTTTTTTTTAAAACTCATATATAGTCTATTAGGTGTAACAAAAAATAGGGCCCCTCAAATATGGGGCCTAAAACAGTTGCTTTAGGAAAGGGTCGCCCCTTGTACCTTGCTTCTTAGTAGTCAAGCATTTTCTTTTGCAGATATGAGTATTCTGAAATTAAAATTGTCATTGTTAGAGCTTTAGCCTGGAATCATAGTTGTTCATTCATAAAAATAGTCATTGTACCAGTAACAAATTAAATCAATTAAATGAATGTAGCGAACCTTGTGCTGGGGAAACATAATTTGAGTGTGATTTCCCAATTATCATAATTTATGATATTGCTGCCAGAAATGAAGAAGTCAACCCCCAGTCTACATAACACTGAAAACCAGAACATCAAAGAAGTCGTACATACAAAAACAGATGGAAAATTTGCTAACAATATGAAAACAAAAATGTAATCGAAATACGAAGGCTATCAAGAAAACCGAAGCATAATGAAGCAAGCAGAAAGCTAAATCAAATCAGTAGGCCTGCATTTTTTTCTCTCAGAAATTGTTGAAATCCGCCTCTCCCGCCCCATTGGCTTCTCTGTTCAGTGGAGTACGCAACATATGATGTCTTATTGACAAAATGAACAAATAAATAAATTAATTGATTCAAAAACATTAATGTAATTGTCATTAATGACAACCCAAAGAGAAAGAAAAAGAAGCCGAGAAAAAAAACTGAATTAATTCCTCTTTCATAGTAGCGGGACCGCTGGATCACGAGAACATCCTTGTCAAATTTTGTCATCTGAAACTACATGTACGGTTTCTATATTTTCATATATATATATATATATATATATTTAGTGACTTTTCTTAACGAGCTCTATCTGTGACTGCTTCGGTCAATGTAAATTTGCAGTACTTGCAGATGTCCGGAACCCAAGTACTGCCATTTTTGGCACAAAGAACGAAAATTAGGTGGGAAATAAAAGAAGAACATTTTTATGCTATACATTAACGGTCAATATTTGGGTGCTATACTGCAAAATCTGACACTGCAGATAAAGCGCCCAAATATCCGACGCTATACCCCTTTTTAAAAACTCATTCATCTTCTCCGGACGGCTTTCTGTTTCTTCTTCTCCGTTTTTTAATCTTCCTTCTTCTTCTCTGGTCCCCCCTCCATCCCCGCTGCCCCACTTTATTTTTTTTTTAAAATTTGTGGGTCCCCCTGTCACATAAAAGGTGAAGAATGTAGGTCCCACTTTCGAGTAAAGCTTCATATTATTGTGGATTCTCACTTTCGGGGTCAAATTTTTAATCGATTTGCTTTCCGAAAACTTTAAATCGAGGTATTTCGGTTTATTTTATGTTGAAACTTTTAAAATAATGCATATTAGTTGATTTGTATGTATTATATTTCATTTTGTATTTTTTTGCGAAACTAGTATGTTAAATTTATCCGGACTTAATATTAGTGTTGTATAAAAAAATATAAATTTGTCAAATAAATTTGTCTATTAATATCCGGATTTATATATATGTGTTTTCATGTTGTTTTAGATTATATTAGTGTTTTTGTCATTAATGACAACCCAAAGAGAAAGAAAAAGAAGCCGAAAAAAAAAAACTGAATTAATTCCTCTTTCATAGTAGCGGGACCGCTGGATCACGAGAACATCCTTATCAAATTTTGTCATCTGAAACTACATGTACGGTTTTGAAAGATTTGATGTGGAAGACAAAGAACAATATTGGAGGAAAAACTCTTTCCCTTCTCATTAATTCCACAAGTATTTATAGACAAAGAAGTTAGAGAAATAAGAGAAAACCTAAACCTAATAGGAGAAGAAAACCTAAACCTAATAGGAGACCAAGACCTAAACAAGGAAAATAAATATACAAGGTAATAAGGAAAATATTACACATTCCTAATTAAACTCTAATTCTTTCCTTATCACTAATTCTTTCCTTATCACCCCCCCTCAAGTGGGAGCATGAAGATCACGAATGCCCAACTTGTCAAGTAAGAGCTCAAACTGTGATTTTCCCAATGCCTTTGTGAAGATATCGGCCAGTTGTGCAACCGTTCGGACAAAAACCGGGCGGATGGTTCCCCCAACAAATTCATCGCGAATAAAATGACAGTCTATCTCAATATGCTTTGTTCTTTCGTGGAATACTGGATTGCGAAGAATATGCAACGCTGATTGACTGTCACAAGATAATCGAATGGGAGAAGCTTGTTGAATGCCAAGACTGTTCAAAATACCACGAAGCCATTTCAACTCACAAATGGTCATAGCCATCGACCTATACTCGGCTTCAGCAGATGACCGAGAAACAACATTTTGCTTTTTGGTTCTCCACGAGACTGGTGACTCTCCGAAGGAAATAAACCATCCTGTGAGTGACCGGCGAGTCAACGGACACCTAGCCCAATCTGAATCACACCATCCGTATAACTTGAGATCAGACGTCGAAGAGAGAACAATGCCTTGACCCGGGATTCCCTTAAGATACCGTACCATTCTTAAAGCTGCATCCCAGTGGTCTGCCCGAGGTTGTTGGATAAATTGTGACAATACATGAACACTGTAAGACAAATCGGGACGTGTGAAACATAAATAGATC
>ML437613.1:733-63627 GCA_005239525.1 Nicotiana knightiana
GAAACTCGGACTTGGGCGAAACTGGGGACCCCGGGCGTTTGGGCTCTAACGCCCCCTAAAGCCAGGGCAGGCCTGGCGTTAGGGCCCTAACGCCCCCTAACGCCAGGGGGGGCCAGGCTTTATGGGGAAAACGCCCTCCTAACACCAGGGGGTGCCAGACTTTAGGGGGAAAACGCCCGGCTATTGCCCGGGTGTCTCTTTTTGCGTATTTTCGACGTATTTCCATCCCTTTAGCTCCGTTTCCATCTCCAATTCACCTACACATAAAATAAACTCCATTAAGCACATAACAAGTGTATTTTTATCATTAATGCGCATAAAATGTAAGGTATATCACATGTTAAACTATGCAATTTAGTCTCGCATCAATCTTCATCCACTCTTCCACCAACAGTTGCTACATCACCTCCATTGGCCGCAGCAGACCATGAAGAAGGTGTTCCTCTTCCACAGTCCCCAATTCAACGGAATTTGGGGCAAAATTATATTTCCCCTTCTGAAGATCCACAAAGGAGGAGGAATGTTACTCTTTCGGTCTCTACCAGGTGCAACCTGCTCTCTTGGCTGATGGAGCTTGCTAACTATCTGAAGCCTTTGGCTTCAGAGAAATATTAGGAAAAGATTCAAGCACTCCCGGGGGAGTATTTGTTGAACAATGCCATGCACAATGCTGCATCGGTGAAAGTGATATCGTCTTTCTGGAGTCTTTTACTATGAGATATTGATACTTTCCTCTCCTTTGCCTCCGAAAAGGTAAAATCGTTAATCTCATTCCCCCCGAAGATCATATTGATTGTTTGGCGTTGGGGTTCTTCTCCTGCTTTCGAAGGTTCCGTGTTGTCTCTATTACATCCATAATTGTTTTTAGCTTGGTCCCTCAAGAATTCTGTGAGGTGATCATTCTTCAATAGTGTAGCCATTTCTTCCCGGAGGTGCCGCTAGTCCCCTGTCGGGTGACCGTTTGTACCATGGTACTCACACCATAAGTTGGGATCTCTTTAGCTGGAATCAGATCTCAAAGGTCTCGAGAATCGTGCCTCTTTAATATTTCTCATGACAGACACCAATTCCACTACACTTACGTTGAAGTTATATTCCGATAACTTGGGGTAAGAAGGATCTCGAGACCCCGACGTCTCCCTATCCTGGAGTGATCTATTGATTCAACCATGATCGGTCCTTCTGTCAATGATAAATTTGTTTGCTTCCCGGAAGTTTCTGCCACGACCTTTGGTCTGCTTGTAGGGCAAAACCTGGCCCCTCTAAGTCCGTCTGTCTGTTTCGTAATCATACTTTCATTTTTCTATGCTCTTCTCCCGTCCTTTGGCTAATGATATGGAATCGACCTGGTTATCTTTGATCATTATCTTTTACTCGTACCGGTTATGAAAATTTACCCAAGTTGTCGCTTAGTACTCAAGCAAGCTCTCATTCAGCTTTTGGGAAGCGTATGAGCTTCTCGGGTTTAATCCTTTGGTGAATGCTTCAGCTTCCCAGTCATCTGGTACAGTTGAGAGCAACATCCTTTCTTTCTGGAATTCGGTAGTGAACTCTCGTAATAATTCGGATTCACCCTGTGTGATCTTGAATAAGTCAGCCCTACAGGATTGTACTTTTCTGGCCCCGACATAAGACTTGATGAAATAATTCGCAAAAATTTTAAAGGAATTTATAGAATGCTCGGGTAATAATGAATACCATGATAGATATCCTCTCGTGAGAGTTTCCCCAAATTTCTTTAGCAACACATATTCAATTTTGTGAGGAGCTAAATCATTTCTTTTTACCGTCGTTGTGTAGGTTGTAATATGCTTCTGTGGGTTTGAAGTCCTGTCATACTTTGGCACTTCAGGCATTTTGAACCTCTTTGGGATTAGTTCTGGTGAAACACTCTGCTTATACAGCAATTGAGTATACCTCTTCGTGTCCGGGCCTTTCAATATTGGTGGCACCAGGATCTGGTACTAGGGGCATGTCCTTCTTTAATGTCGATAATGAGGAGCATTTATAAAGGTGTAATGGTGGCCATAAATGCCAAATTCCTTGTAATGGGTAACTGCTCTTAATGACAAGAATATTCATGTAATGATACGGCCGTCCATTTTGAGTATTACAACCATGTTTCCCCATTTACTGAATATTTTATGATCAATTGTGATTATATGATTTGTCGGGGAATTTTTTGAATGAACTGGAACACTTCCAAGATTTAAAGCTTAAGTTGAAATAGTTGACCAGATGTTGACTTATATGTAAACAACCATAGAATAGAGTTTTGATGATTTAATATCTCTGTATGGTGATTTTGGACTTATGAGTATGTCCGGAAAATTATTTGGAAGTCCGTAGTTAAATTAGGTTTGAAATGGCAAAAATAGGAAATTGAAGGTTTGAAGTTTGACCGGGAATTTGACTTTTTGATATTGGGGTCGGAGTTCAGCTTTGAAAATTTTCATAGGTCTGTTATGTCATTTATGACTTGTGTGCAAAATTTTGAGGTCAATCGGACTTGATTTGATATGTTTCGGCATCAAATGTCGAAGTTGGAGTTTGTTAGTTTTCATTAGGCTTGAATTGGGGTGAGATTTTTGGTTTTAGCGTTGTTTGATGTGATTTGCGGCCTTTACTAATTTTGTATGATGTTTTATGACTTGTTGGTATATTTGGTTGAGGTCCCGGGGGCCTCAGGTGAGTTCCAGATGATTAAAGGATAAAAAATTCGACTTGAAACATTGCTGGATCAGCTGCCTACTGGTGTGACTGCACATGCAAAACCTTTGATCGTAGGTGCGAAGCCACATGTGCACACAAGTCATCACAAAAGCGGCCAAGAGTGGAATTGGGCAGTTCTCGGAGGTGCGAAGAATTTTCCCGCACCTGCAAGGCCACAAATGCAAAGGGAGGGGCGCAAAAGTGGGAAATAGGAAAGGGGATTGGCTTCACAGAAGCGGACAACTTCTCGTAGAAGCGAGGAAGCTGCAGAAGTGAACGATTTCTCGCACGTAAAACTGCATATGCGGTTAAATATTCCGCAAAAGCAGTTCAGGTTAGAAAAAAAGGGGGGTCCGAATTTTCTCATTTTTGGACATTTCAAACACGGTTTGGGGAAACTTTTAAAGAGAATTCATGGAGAATCTTGAGGTAAGTCACCTGTGATAAATGTTAGTCAATAATATTGAATTATCATTGAGTATTTCGACTAGATTACGTGTTTTTGAGGTGAAATTCGAGGATTTAGGCCTAGGGATTTGAAAATAAGATTTGAGGATTTGAAGGTTGAGTTGATGTCGGAATTTGGTAAATTTAGTATGGTTAGACTCGTGGTTGAATGAGAATTCATATTTTGTAAATTTTGGTGGGTTCTGAGATCTGGGTCTCATTGATGAGTTTGAGTTGAATTTCGGAATTTTGTTGGAAAATTCTGTACTGAATTAATTGTGACTAGATACAAGGCATTCAGAGGCCATTTCGCGAGGCAAAGGCGTATTGGAATAAAGAATTTCACAGTTTGAGGTAAGAAATACTTCTAAACTTGGTTATGAGGATATGAATTCCTGAATTACGTATTATATAAATTTTTTGGAGGTGACACACATGCTAGGTGAGGGGCATGTCGGCGTGCATCATAGAAATTGTGACTTAATTATTTCTGTGGAATTGCATAATCAATTAATGATGCCAATATCCATATATCCTCTATATGTTAGAGAAAATTGAGTCGAGACTCATGTTAAAAATCATGTTTATGCTACGTGCCGATATTTTTGGGGAGCCGTAGAGGTCTTATTACTATTAAATTACTTGTTTAAATTTACAATTTTGTACTCAGTCAAATCTATCATTTGCATATCATATCTTGGTATCTGTTGTCATTCATTGATACATCATGTCATCATATCGGGTTGATTTCATGTCATTGAGAGCCCGAGAGACTAGATATTTTGAGTGATATTTATGGGACCAGGCTGCACATCGCATCATGTTTTATTTATTAATGCCTGGATCTGGCTCTTATACCGCTTGAGATGGAGGATACCCTCCGGAGTCTGCACCTCCCACAGTGAGCGCAGTTTATTTTGTATTGAGGGATGGATCTTTCCCGAATAATTTATATTTCTGGGATGGATTTTCCTTTGGCATGGATCTTTCCCAAATCGTTTATACTTTGGGATGGATTTTCCCTGGTATGGATCTTGACTTATTATGTATATTGCAGGATTGATCTTACCTGGGCTAGATTGGGTTTTAACAGTACTGAGAGACTGACTGTCAGTTGATATTATATTTGGGATGGATCTTCCCTGGGCTGAATTAACCATACACAGTACTGAGTGATTGAGTATGTTGAGAGTGTGAGTACACGATGTTTCCTCTGAGGTGCATCACATACAGCATGTACATTGGCATGTAGATATATAGATGTCATATTCCTCATATCATTCAAAATTGATCTATTTTACTTGTACTGAGTTAACTGTTCAACTTGAAAGCATGCTACATTTCTGTACTATTATTTCTATACTGGACTATACCTGTTGAGCTCGTCATCACTTTCAACCCAAATATTAGTCTTGTTACTTATTGAGTACATGGGGTCGGTTGTACTCATACTACACTCTGTACTTCGTGTGCAGAACTAGGTACTTCTAGATACGACAACTGCTAGATTTCAGAGTTTTATGTGTTGGAGATTATCGATGTAGCTTCTTGACGTTTGTAGACCTTGTCTCTTTTTCCTTTCAGTTGCTTGTATTATTCTATATTTCTAGACAGTGTTTTATCAAACAGACTATGTTATCATTTAGATGCCCATGTACTCAATGATACCGGGTTTTGGGAGTGTATTTGTATCAGTATTTGTGATATTTTCTATTAAATCTAAGTATTGTGTTTTCAAACTTAAAATAATATAGTGTTTTATTGAGTTTATCGACTTGCCTAGTATAGATAGAGGCGACAACACGACGTGTAAATTTTGGGTCGTGACAAGTTGATATTAGAGTCTCGGTTACATAGGTCTCACGAGTCATGAACATGTTTAGTAGAGTCTAGTGGATCAGTACAGAGACATCTATACTTATCTTTGAAAGGTTGCCGAACCCTTAGTATAATTTCACTTTGTTGTATTCTGTCGTGCGAATTTTTTGATTATGGAAACTAATATGTTATTCTATTCTATCACAGAAGGTGAGGACACGTACTACCAGGTCGGATGGTCAGCCACCAGTGCCACCAGTTAGGGCCACGAGAGGCCAGGGCCGAGATGTAGCTCGTACAACAATTGGGGTAGAACCTATAGAACCATTGGTTGCTCCAACTCAAGAGAAGGTTAAAGACATAGTTGATCCGGTGGGACCAGCTGAGGCACCAGCTATGCCTATTGTGATTCCAGGCCTTTAAGAGGCTTTCGCCTAGATATTGGTTATTGGCACTGGCCTTTCTTAAGGTGGTTTCGGCTCAGGCCGCACCAACCACTTTTCAGGCCGGGGGAGGTACTCAAATCTAGGGAATTGTTTTTGATTGTTTTTCAAATGATAAAAAAGCCTAGGGCTATGACCTTCACCTAGGTGTTCGCATAATGGGTTGTAAACTTTAAAGCTTGTTTTATTGGTCGGGGTGTATTATAGCTATCAACCCTCAAGCACCCACTCAATATGTCTCGGTCAGAGAGTGATTTTTCCTAATTTGGCTTTCTTATGTCCAAATGGGTATTGAAGAAAGCAGTTGATAATAAGCTCAAGTCGGGTTTTAATATCTCTAGGTTCAACCCTTTAATTGGGCTTATCAATATCGCGATTGACCCAATTTCCTGTTAGACAAGTTTTTCTAGACTAAGTCTCTCTTTCTCAAGTAGAGACTAACTAAAAAAGGCATGAAATAATGTTTGAAACCACTAATTCTTCAAATAAAAACAAGAACAAGGCTAGATAATCAACACTCAACCATAAACAAGCAATACATCAAACACCCAGTAAGTTTACACACTAGGGTTGGGTCACAACCCTAGTAAAAATATTGCTACTCATGCTTAAATTTGAATATAAAGAAGAATAAGTGATAATTAAACCCATATTAATAATTAAAATGATAAAATTAACAATTTCATATGCAGTCTGCACTTTGTCTCAGCCTGATAGGAATAGAAACCTGCGGCTACACTTTTCTCTTTCTACGGTCTGCGCATTTCTGAGTGCGGCCGCACATTGCTCTTCTATGGACCGCACAAATATGACTGTATCCGCACTTCTCTTGAACTTGAATGCAAGTTCTCTAAACTTTTTCTCTTCCCCAGGTTCTGCGACCGCACATGTCATGTGCAGACCACACTTTGTACATGTCTCTGTAGGAGTTTCTTCACAAGGTCCACACTTTTGAGCTTTTGTGCTTGTTTTTGTCCTTGAGTTCAGATCACACCTTCTTGATTTAGATTTCATATTGGGGGCTCATTTTCCACTATTCCTGCAATTAAGCATATTTCATTAATTTTTGGGAACATAATTAAACACTTTTGGACTAAAACGAAAGCAAAAAGGTGCTAATAAGTAGTCAAAATCCCCACTTATCAACTCCCCCAAACTTCAGCTTTTGCTTGTCCTCAAGAAAATAAGGTAAATCTCAGTTCCACAAGTTAAGAGTTATTCCAGCTAATCAAAGATGCATCAATCACACATCAACTAGGACCAACAATTACCCACAAGGTAATGGGTTGAACTTTTAAGCACAAGTAGTTCTAATGTGACGTTTGAGCATCAAGAGTTGACTTTATTCATCAAGGAAGCTCGCTCTTTCATGTAGGTCTTTGTGGATCCCAAACTCTTTCTCCTTTACTCTCCGTTTGCATATTCACTTAAGAATGCAACACTCAATTCAAAGATTTTTAAAATGAGAGCCTACAATCATTTCTCAAGCCAAGAAAAACATAAAATTTAGCCTAGAAACACATTCAGGGGAAGTCCTAGACCATTTGCACAGGTACTTCGATTTGCAACAAAAACATCTCACCTCTCACGTAGTGGGATTGTTAAAGAGGATAGAGTCGAGGAACCACAATGACCATATTGAAGATTGAAAATCACTATGGCTCGACTAAACTATTCGGTGATTGCCTGAGTCAACACAAGAGTCACAAGGTCACTAACTAGAGCCATTTCATTCCATAAACCTTGTTTTTAACCATAAGCACATAATTAAGTGTGTTGGTACCAAGTGAAGCTTGTTTAAATATTCGAGCTTGACTCAGTTAGGTATTTTTACTCATTACTACTACTATTCTTACCTAAACACCAAAAACAGACTCAATCCGTTTAGAAGGTTGTAACACCACCTATCACTGGTAAGAGTCACCTGGTTCACACAAGAAGTACCTTGCGAAAGAAATGTGGCATTAAGAAAACCAAAGGCTTATTGGTCACTAAAAACATAAAAAGAAGCTACAAAATTAAAAAAGAAACTACTAGATTAAACATAGACTAATAAGAAAACAGAATAAAAAAGCTAAAAATCAAACTACTGAAAACATTACGAATATACATAATAAGAGAGGAAAAGAGAGAATATACATAACAAGAGAGAACAGAGAGAATATATATATATATACAGAATAAAAAGAAATAAGAAATATCAGTTATTAGAAATCAAATGCCTAAAAGTCATCCAAATAGCAAATAAACTCCACCCCTTCGAATAAGAATAAGCATTGTCCCCAATGCTTAACAAAACAAGAATAAAGAAGGGTAAGAGTGAAAAGGACTCCCTATGTGGCCTTGGACATATTTGTGTCCATAGCAGCGTCACCGCCCTCAGTCTCCTCTAACTGGATCTCATTATCATCAGCTCTGGGAGTAACTGGGTTGGTGAACATCTGGCGCACTGCCTCAGCAGTGTCGGCAGCCAGGTCTGGCTCCTCAAATTGGCCAGCTGGTTCCACTAGAACACATGGTGCTGCTGGGTATGACCCTATGAGCAAATCGAATGGACTATCACCAGCTGCTACTATCTCGGTCACCTCTCTCCTCAACATGTCCATTGATTTGTTGGACGCCTGGGATTTCCTCATTTTATTTACCTGCTTCCCTAGCTCCTCAATCACTGCTGTATGTGCTGCCAAGGTGTTCATGATGGTGGTTTGGTTTTCCAAGATCTTCTTCAGTGTATCCTTGATAGTCGGAGGAATCTGGGGTGCCGAAGTGGATGATTGTGATGCGACAACACTGGATATGTCAGTCAGCTTTGCAGTGACTTTCTGCATCCAAATGTTGAGGCTCGCTAGTGTTTGGAGACTCACGATATAGATAGTGGATGAGTGGGCATAGGCACTGACTGCAACGCCGATGTGGAAGGCATTGATGCTGACAGACCTAAAGGAGGAGGTGGAGGCATAACTGCTGCACTATCAGAGGGATCTGCTAAAGTAGATGGCATGTCAACTATCTCAGCAGCTACCCTGGCAGGCTTATTAGACTTGCATGCAGTAGTAGAGGGCTGACCCTTATTCTTTGGGTTTCCACCATCCATCAAAGAATACCAGGAGAAAGGCTTATTTGCCTGCACCTTAGTGTCACATTCCCTTTGCGCTGCCCCCGCATCTGTAAGGTACTCAATGATGGTGTTGAGGTACGGGTAAGAGGTGTCACCTTGCCTGGCGACCATAGACATGTTGGCCGACATCACGTCACCCACATTGATTGGGTGGCCGGCCATAATAGAGGCAACTAGCACTGCCCGCGGAATCGGAAGATTTGTTTCATTTCGGCATTGGTCTAGTCTACTACATACAAAGGTCTGCCATCTATTTGCCTAAAAATTTAGGGTGTTCTGCTGAATAGGAAGCTCTGTTGTGATCCATGCTGAAGGCGGTCCCGGAGTTGCAGGAATCTCAACTATCCACAGACGAATTGCATCTCGTAGTGCAAAAGTTTCCATGTATTGTACAGGCTCCAAATCCTCAAAGCCTAAATAAGCGTTCAGGTTGCTCTGGTCGAAACTCACCTTTAGATTTCACACTTTTTTTACCTTGGTCCCTTTATTTATATGCACCACATTGACGTAAGATTTACAGACTAGGTATTCCTTGGCATCTATCACACTCTGGGTGAACCACATCTACCCCTTTCGCCCTCGGTATTGTCTCAAGACTGCTGGTTTATATTTATCAAGGTCGTTCAAATTGAACTGGTGCTCAATAATGAGTTATCTCGCCGACCACCAGTCTTGGAAACTTGTGAAGGCAGCCAGGATATCAAACCTATCTTCCCAAATTTCTTTCTTCTTCGACCTCTGAAGGCCGGCTACTCTGGTATCACCCCCTCAACCATCATCCGGGAGATCATCAACATCCATTGTGGTAGCAGGTGCATCGGGGGAATTTGTGGATGAAGGCTTCGAAGCCTGATTGTTACCTTCCAAAACCTTAGAAGTGCTCTCGGTAGGCTCGTTTCTAAGTTGGTATCTGCCCGACACAACTGTGGCTATGATTTCATAGAAGGATGCTCTTGCACTAAGTCGCCCTCCGATGCTCCCTAGACGGGGCATATGAACTAGATTTGGAGGGCCCAAACAGTCTTCCTCGGCCTGCTGTGGCTTTCTTACTGGTTACTCTTTGGAGGGTGAGGGGTCAATTGCTTTTTCCTCAGCCTCTATAAAGTTCACACCTCCCCTTTGATGTATCACCACGACCACGAGATCTAAAACTTTTTTGCAACGAATAGAAGTAGGAGTCAGTTCTAATTCAAGTACAAATAATCATAAAGTCACAAAACAAAACATGTTGTAGGGTAGGGAAGTGCGGTCTGTACAATTGCAAGTGCGGACTGCAGGTTTGGTTTTGTGGACCGCACAATTTTAAAGTGCAGCCCACACGTGAAACTTCCCAAAAGTGCCAACTCTCCGATGAAAGAGATTGGCATGATCTGCGGCCGCGATGAAATTACTTCGGTCCGCACAATTTTAAGTGCGTGCATAATCTTGCCTCACCAACTACCTAATCTATACTTCTGCGGACCGCATAATTCCTTGTGCAGCCGCACATTTCAAAATTCAACCGGGCAGAGTCCATTAGGTTTTTTATTTATGCACAAATTGGACATGGTGATAGTAATTGAACATTATAATCAAACTACCAATTCCTCAAATAGCAATTAGGAGTTGACCCACACAATTTAAACCCCACATGGACAGAACAATGACCTCTAATGACAAATAGTCTAAAAATAACTAATAAATTGTAAATCAAACTAAGAAAATTAAAGAATCCTAGAAAAGATTTGAATGTACGAGTGATAAGGTAGTGCTAAGGAATGGTCACAGATCTTTAATTAGGTGGTAGATGATTGAATCAGATGTGTGCAAAGTTTTAACCCATTTTTGATTTCTCTGAGAACAGAAAGCTTTAATAGTAGCCTTAGGCTTACTATTTATATATGGTGGATCTGGCTAAGGAATCAAGAGATGAGTGCGCCCGCAGAATTATTTATGTGGTCTGCACTCTGTTACCTGGTGTTCCATTTCCTTTTGATGATCTATGGTCCGTAGATTTAGCTGCGTGGCCGTAGAATTTCCCATGTGGCTACACTTTGGCTGTTTCTCTAACAAACAAACTACAGAGAGTTTGCATTTTTTCATCTCAAGTTGGGTGGTCCGCACAAGAATTGTGCAGCCGCATTTGCCTTCTCCGTAGCATAAAAAATTGTGCGGTCCACACTTTTTACATTATTAGCCCATTTTTCTGAGCACGGTTCCTGTAAATCATATACATTCCTGCAACACACTTCAAGTCCAGTTAGCGCAAAATAAGACCTATCTAAAAAATAAAAAAGGTAAAAGAAATTAAAACATGGGTTGCCTCCCAAGAAGCGCCTATTTTAACGTTGCGTCACGACGTAGATTACCATCACTTCAAATGAATCATTTCAAGATTGTCCCAAGTAATGCTTCACCCGGTGACCATTTACTTGAAATACCTCATCATTTTTGTTTTTCAAGTCCAATGCGCCAAAAGGTGTCACACCCATAATTTCAAAGAGACCACTCCATTTAGATTTCATCTTTCAGGAAAACATCTTTAATCGTGAGTTGAACAACAAAACAAGATTGCGTACCTTGAAATCCATGTTTAGGATGTATTTGTCATGAAGGTACTTCATTATTTCTTTGTACAAGGATGAACTTTCATATGCATGGTACCATAATTCATATACTTCATTCAAATGTACAACCCGCAAGTTAGAAGTTGCATCCCAATCGAGATTTAACTTCTTTAAAGCCCACATGGCCTTGTGTTCGAGTTCCACCAGAAGATGACAAGATTTTCCAAACACCAACTGGTATGGAGACATACCGGTAAGAGTTTTGAAAGTAGTCCGATAAGCCCATAGTGCATCATCGAGCTTCTTTGACTAATCCATCCTCTTAGCATATATTGTTTTAGACAAAATACTCTTTATCTCCCGGTTGGAGACTTCCACTTGGCCGCTTGCTTGATGGATATAGGGAATTGTAAGTTTATGAGTGACACTATACTTGCTAAGTAAGGTGTCAAAAGTTTTGTTGCAGAAATGCGACCCCCATCGCTTATGATAGCCAGTGGAGTACCAAACCTTGTGAAGATGTTCTTCTTCAAAAATTCCATCACACTTCTTGATTCATTGTTAGGTAGAGAAACGGCCTCAAACCATTTAGACACATAATGAACCGTGACCAAGATGTTGGTGTTTCCAAAAGAACTCACAAAAGTCCCAGGAAGTCAATACCCCACATATCGAAAATATAAATCTCCAAAATGGTGGTGAGGGGAATTTCATTTTTCTTTAAGATTCCACTGGACCTTTGACATTCATCACAACGCTTAACTATATCACTTGCATCCTTGTAGAGAGTGGGCCAATAGAAACCGAAACTTAGCACTTTGGCCGCCGTTCTTGCTCCACCATGGTGACCACATTATGGCAAAAAATGACAAGCCCCAAGAATTTCAACTTTTTCCTCCTCCGGTACACATCATCTAATCACCTAGTTCGTACAAATCCGAAAAAGGTATTGTTCGTCCTAATAATAGTCTTGACAATCCCGTTTGAGCTTCTTCCTTTGATTTCAAGAGAACTCATCCGGGATGATACGACTCACAAGAAAATTTGCTAGATTCTCGAACCATGGAACCTCTTTCATTGAAGTAGTTAAGAGTTGCTCATCGGGAAAGGAGTCATTGATTTCAATACCATCATGCAGCCTCCCCTCCTCCTCCAAACGAGAAAAGTGGTCCGCCACTTGGTTTTCACTTCCTTTTCGGTCTTGGATGTCTATATCAAACTCTTGAAACAAAAGCACCCATCCCATCGACCGGGCTTTGGAATCCTTCTTGCTCATAAGGTAAAGATGTACTGCATGATCGGTGCGGACAATCACTTCTGTACCTATCAAGTACGGGCGAAACTTCTCAATAGAAAACACAATAGCAATGAACTCTTTTTCGATCACAATGTAATTGACTTGGGCATCATTCATGGTCTTACTAGCATAGTATACCGATGGAAGATCTTGTTGATACGTTGCTCCAAAACTGCTCCAACCGCTACATCAGTAGCATAACACATGAGCTTAAAAGGAATGCTCCAAATAGTCAAAGTCAAAGAGTTTTATTATAACACAAATGAGAGGCTCATGTTAGTCTCCACACATAAACAGAGAAGCACGCAGACAGATTTATTGTCATGCAGTGGACGGGTTTATGCTTGCGTTTTCCAGTTATTAAAATCTATAGGCATGGTTCCTATATTGTTTGCCCAAAGGACACTGAGACGACCCTAGAATCATGAATTACCATCGATGATTTTGTAGACGAGTTTCTTAGACAGGTAAAAATGCCCTAGCAACATGATATCTAATAATTAACAATTGGTTTTATAGTCTTATCCCTATTGGCATGCTTTCTTAGTGAGGCAGTACAAATGACATGAGCAGTTGATTGATTATTAGACCTATAGGCATGGTATCTAGATGAGCAGTACAGTACACCAAAATAATTGAGGCAACTGATAAACTGATTGTTTGAAGTCCTATAGGCATGACATCTAGATAAGTGAAAACAATGAATTGCAGTTCCCTAACACATGTTATCTAAGAGTGTTGAATAGTAGACATGGAAATAGGTATAGCAAATACTGGAACTAGCATGTCTTGACAAATTAAATGAAGTGTGTGCGGGACTCCTATAGGCATGATAGCTACCAGTGTACGGAAATAAAGAAGGCTAACAAAGAGCACATAAATCCTATAGACATGTTCTCTACCCTTTCATGCAAGTACTAAAATACGTTTCTTCCCCATTTCATTAAATCCCTAATTCTTCAGTTTACAAGTTATTACAGCTCGAATCAAATATGAATATTTACATAAGAAGACCACCATAGGCCCAATATAGATAACCCGATGCTTATCTAAACCTTCGACATCTCTAGTAAGCTCAAAACTCAGCTTATGTGACCAGCAGTAAGTTTGAACCCAACAGCCAAACCCAATATCGCTAGAACAGATATCAAACCCAGATGAGGGGCTAATACATGCTTACAAACAACAGACTAATGTTGAACTAACTAGTTGAGGAAGGAATCCCCCACACTTATTTCATTAAGATTGTAAAGCTAATCACCACCAAAATGTAATAAATTTATGCGACATGTTGGTAGGAACACATATAAGACGGGTCTATGCTTGCATTTTCCAGTTATAGGGGGATGTGGTAGATCATTATAGGATAACAGACTACTTCTAAAGAAGTTTCAACCAATAGCATGGTCAAAAACAGCTTAAGGCATGTCAAGCAGGGGATCTAGTTATGAAAACTTGAAGGATCAACAGACGAAAAGAATTAATAGAAGAGTTTGAGCCTAAGGAATGGCAAAATAGGTTCATAACAAGTGAAAGAGTATAGCATGTGAAACGTTAGCAAAGTTGAGGAGGCATATTACTTAGTTCAACATGGTGAGCATGCATGCTAAGTTCTCAGAACAACGAGATTATAACTAAGTATGAATTAACCTAAAAGAGATTCATAACTAGGAAATTAAGGCATGAAGGTCACAGTCAGAGAATGTAAGTAAGCAAACAAGTACGCATGGTTTATAACTAGGGGTGGCAAACGGGCGGGTCGGGTCGGATATGAGTGGGTCAAAATGAATAATTTTAAAAAATGGATAAATTATTCGACCCGACCCGTATTTGAGACGGATAAAAATAGGTTTATCCGACGGATAATATGGATATCCATATTATCTATGGCTTCTTAAATATGATCACTTATGAGAGAATTCATTGTCTTCCAAACTTGAGGAGCTCCAATTTGAGGCTTTACAAGTGTAAAAGTTAAACACATTAGTTATCCATTGTTTATCCATTTGGTTAACCATTTTCTAAGTGGATAATATGATTCTTTATCTATATTCGACCCGTTTTTAAATTCTTCATTATCCAACCCATTTTTTGATGGATAATATAGGTGGATAACTATTTTTTAACTATTTTGCAACCTCTATTTATAAGAGTCGATAAGAATATTAATCACAAAGATTTCTAAGTCTAAAGACATCATAGTAGGAAGATATGTCAATCTTAAGGTCAAAGGATAGACAGACTTCAGTACTTAAGCTAGTCAATTATGCATAATGATAAAAACCAAGTGTATTGGGGTTTAACTAGAAATCTGGGCAACAGTGATGAATGAAGGATTAACTAAATACCAAATTAGCAACATGTTTGGATAAAACATTGAGATAGTAATAGGCATATGAGGCTCATGTAAGCAGGAAAACAGTAGAACATGCAAAAATGATTCATTAGAAAGAAATTCACTCAAGCAAATTTTGGGCAAGAGGTAACCTCCTTAAGAATGCAAGAATCCAAGGCAAGGCATGAGGAAAAGCTTTTTTAAAGAGAAACTAATGATCACAATAACAGAGCAGACTGAAAGTAATAAGAAATTATTCAAATTGCGCACACATAACATGCATGCATCGGAGCTCAGAATTTAAGTAGGTTCAGATACTAGAAAAACATAGGTGTATAGGATAATGAGAACAAACATGAATACGAACAGAGGCAAGAAACATCACATTGATTCAAAAAGGCCTGAACGACATGAATACAAACAAAAGAGGATAAAATCGCAAGAGTCTCAATGCTCACCAATTTGCAGAATTAATGAGCTAATAAGGTAGGGATTAAGAGCCAACAACTTGCTTATCAGTAACACAGAGAGAATAATATAAACCCCAAAATTCTCAGTGCATCAGAGTTCCCAAGGGCTTTAGGTGAACCCCGGGCAGTACTCGCACTGAGAGAGGTCGAATAATTGAATTTTGGTGGCCTTGGCTTCCAGTCGGCCAAGATCTCGAATTTTTGAATAGTATAGGACTAGTGAGAATGAAATTACAGTGATTAAGGTCCAACTTATGGAATTAGGGGAAGGGTTTATATAGTGTCAAATTAATTACCCAAACAAGGAAAAATAGCCGATTAAACACAAATAAGGGAAGAATAGAATACAAAATTGATTATAATCAATTTAAGAAGAATCCGACAAATCCTAGTTTGGACGAAGAACAAAAATGGAAAACAATCTCAATGAATCGAACCCATAGGTCCTAGTAGTGAATGTATCAGGTAAGAAACATGAAGATAATAGAGAATTGGAGATGATCGAACACCAACGATGGAACTTGCATAAATAATCGAGTACCAAATACTTGTAACTTTTAAAAGATGGTAAATATCCCCGTGTGTGCAAGAAAGGAAAGGAATCATGAATGATTTCAATTTAATATTGGATTGGGACTGGGAATTGGGTGAGGCGGCTATGGTTTAGAGTGATGAGAGGGAGGGTTTGAAGGCGGCGAAAATGATGAAATGGGTCAAGGGTTTGGGTTTTGGGGATATAAGGAGATGTCAGGGATTATTATGGGTTGTTGATCAAGTGAGATCAACGGCCAGGATTGAAAAGGGAGTGGGGTGGTTCGTTTAAATGAGTACCGACCAGGTTTGAGATTAAGGGGTCAGTTGGCTTGGGCTGGGAAATTTGGCTAAGGGATTGTGCCAATTTTGGTTCGAAATTAACTCAAGATTTGGTCATAATTGAAATATACAAAATTTATCAAAAGATAATTTATAAAAGTAACTAATAAATAATAAAAAATATGATTTATGCACTAAATAATAATTTAGCATTATAAAAATATAAAATGCTATTTTGGCACAAATAATATAATAAAAGAGCAATTATATATGAACATAGGCTATTATTACAAAACGTAAATAACCAAAATGTTAAAATAACAAATTTGGATGATGAAGTCATTATAAATAATTTAAGGGAATAAATTAGTAAATATTCAAGTAATTTAAATGCAAGAAAACTAATTTTAAAGCTCTAAAAATTATGAAAATTATGGAAAATGCTTGTATAAATCTTGTAAATTAAATAATAAATGAAAAATGACATTTTTAAAATATATATACTATTTGGAAAAATGTGAGGAAAAAATTAGGTATCAACAACTGCCCTCTTTATCCGGGAATGATGAAAGAGTTGTCGAGTAAAGAGAATAATGATCAATTTTGGCTGAATTGAGTGGGAATGATGTGATTTGAAAAATGGGGCCGAAGCCTGGTTCCTGAGTTGGCTACATATCCCTGGTGTAGGGGGATCAGGCCGTGTGTAGTACTGGATCCAATGACGAACGAAACCAATGAAGTTGTTGTAAGAGTGGCCGTATGTTTCGAGAAGGTTCTTTTGGGTAGGATAGTGTTGTAGATAATGGATACTTTAGGATGGAGCTATGGATGCGAATTTTGGATGGGTGTATGAGACATATATTCGAACAGTAAAATATAGTGAATTACTGATAATCAGTTACATTTGAGATGGTCAAGGATGTGAACGTTACGAACAGAAATCAGAACAAAGATTGATCCCATTCGTAGAACGGTTACCTCCCGAGTTACCTGCAAAACATAGAGCACGATGCATGCGAATATATATGGGTTATTGCAAAAATTTAAACATGATGAGAATTATCTTTGGACCATGAAGGATGTCTTTGGACGTTGAGGATGATGTCCTTTGACCATGACGTCCTGGGCTATGAAGCGTATGATAAGGAATTCGCAAGGCATGAAATGGTGCCCTCGGGCCAAGAGGATGGTGCCTCTGGAGTGTGACGCCTTTGAATAATGGTGTACCGTTTCAAGAGATCCTAAGGCAATGGAATAGTGTCTCCCGGCTATGAGGATGGTTCCTTTGGACAAAATGGCGTTATTTTAGCCTATGCATGTAAAGATGGGATGCTTGGCCATATGTGAGGACGAGACAAGTCAAGGCTTAGTCCTGTATGAGATGATGTCAGTGCTTAGACCTATGTGAGTAAAGGGGGTGGTGCTTGGGCTTATTTAGTGTGGTGGAGAATGTTTTTAGTCTTACACAAAGAAGGGGAGACAATGCTTAGTCTCATGCAAGGAAAAGGAAATGCTTAGCCTTATGCAATTACGGGGGCAATTCTTAGCCTCATGCAAGAAATGGAGACAATGCTTAGTCTCATGCAGAGGACGGGAGATATGGCTTAGTCTTGTGCAAAGAAAAAGTAGTGCTTAGCCTTATGCTGTTATAGAGACAATGCTTAGCCTCATGCAAGAAATGGAGACAATTCTTAGTCTCATGCAGAGGAAGGCATGCTTAGCCTTATGTGATTATAGAGGCACTACTTAGCCTCATGAAAGGGAAGGCAACGCTCAGCCTTATGCAATTACGGTGGAAATACTTAGCCTCGTGCAGGAAACAGAGATAATGCTTAGTCTCATGTAAGGAAAGTCAATGCTTCTCCTTATCCAATTATGGAGGAAATGCGTATCCTCATGCAAGAAATGGAGACAATTCTTAGTCACACGCAGGCAAAGGCAGTGCTTAGCCTTATGCAATTATGGAGGCAATTCTTAGCGTCATTGTCACGACCTAATTTCCCACACGGGTTGTGATGGCGCCCAACAACGGGGTTAGGCAAGCCAACATAAGTTCTACCAAGTGTTACCCTTCCCATATGACTAATTAATCCAACTTTTACCAGTTTTAGACATTTATTTACAGGATATTAACTGGTGACATGAAAATTTATTTACGTACCAACCTCCGGACCTGTACAGTCAAGTACCGAAGAAAAGAAAGTGCAGCATGAGTACATACATAAATATGTACCCAGTGAGTATCCCGCCTAACCTCGAAGGAGTAGTGACGAGAAGTCGACTTGATACTCACTAAGGTCTAACAATAATAATGTAAGACAGGATATAAGGAAAACAGTAGCCATGTAACAGAGTACAATAAACAAGAAGATCTCAAAGAGTTTCCAAATAAACACTAAAACAATAGCAACTCCCTTTTTATTCTTCCTCATAACCATCATCAAATCATAAGTCGGAAACAGTACCGAGCAAACATACGCGCATAAGTGTAAAATATTTGGCTGGAGTCATAAGGGAGATTAGCTATGCACTGCTGGGGATCGATCGGCCCGTACCAAGAGTGCATGCTTACCAATAATCAAGCCTACGCACTACCGGAGATCGACCGGCTGATACCAAGAGTGCGTTTATTAGGAAATCATGTAGTATCACAGTATAACTTCGTCCATGCACTACCGGGGATCGACCGACCCGAACCAAGAGTGCATTCTCAATTTATTCCCTGTGCACTGCCGGGGATCGACCGGCCCGTATCAAGAGTGCACTAATAATCCGCTGTGGGGTACGACCTGCTCGCATAAGAGTGAAGGAAACTTACATATCACTCGCGGAATGTAAATTGCAAAGCGACAATACGCGTATATCAAGTATCAATCCTACTTCACATATTGAACTTTTCCAATTACCTAATCGAATGGGGTACTCAAAGAAATAGTGCTATATCCAAGCAAGAACTTATAACAGGTAAATCATTTCAAAGCAGAATACAAGGCATGTTGTGGTCCTAGACTACCCGAACATAATAGGCGTAGTCGCTACGTGCGGACTCTCGCCATGTGGTACGCACGTAGCCCCCCTCCCCTCGGGCCAAGGACTGGATCACATAGAATTCCTATAGGGACATTTCCCTATTACAAGGTTATAAAGGAGACTCACCTCGATAAAAGCACTCCTCGGGCCAAGGACTGGATCAAAAGATGCGCCTGAATCTCCGAAAGTAGTCTTGACGGCTCACAACTAGCCAAACATAGTATAATTAAGTCAATTCTAAGCTCAAATAGGAAGAATTAACAAGAAATCCAAACATTTAAGCATTCTTGAAGGTTTTCAGAAATTTTGACCCCGGGCCCGCTCGCTCGGGTTCTTGAAACTCTCGAAGGAAACACTCACCCAAGGCCTAAGGATCACAAATATACGATTTTTACTTGATTTCATGGCCAATTAAGAGAAAATTCTAAGGGATTACAAGTTTTAGGTTACTACCCAATTCACCCAATTTCACCCATGGAAAATCTTTGAGTTCTAAGTTGAAAACATGTTAAATGATGTTAATGATTTGAAGAAATGAGTAAAAACCACTTACAACTGATTTGGAAGAGTCTTGTTCTTTGGAAAAATCGCCTAAGAGTGTTGAGTTTGAGAGAATATGAAATATGAAGTAAAAACTCGATTTTGTACAAGGTAGGATACTGGTTGCCATCGCAAATGCGAACAGGGGTTCGCAATTGCGATCAATGTGCAAGAGGAGGGGCTTCGCATTTACGAACACTGTGCAGCCAGTGCACCTTCGCATTTGTGAAGCTGGCTTCGCATTTGCGATCACTGCCAACCAGTGCAGTGTTCGCATTTGCGATAATGGCTTCGCATTTACAGAACACCAGCAGATTTCCAAGTTCAAAAATGAACTCCGAGGCCTATCAAAAACTCACCCGAGCCCTTGGGGCTCCAAACCAAATATACCAACGGGTCCCAAATCATAATACAGACTTGATCGAGCCTTCGAAACACTCAAAACAACGCTAAAACTCGAAATCACACCCCCAAACCTCAAGAACCAAACTTAGGAATTTTAAGTTTTTCCTAACTTCGCTAACAACGTGCTGAACTGGCCTATACATCTCCGAACGACACCAAATTTCTCAGATTACTCACACCACATCCTACAAACTTGCCCCTGCGATCAAATCGCAAAATAGCATCATATACACCAAACTAAGCCTCAAAGTACAAGAATCCTATCAAATTCCATAAAATATCAATTATTCCATTTTTAAGGCCGAAACACTTCAACAAAATCCGATTTCAACCAAACTCTACAGAAAGGACCTAAACCATATATAAGACCTGTACAAGGCGCCGGAACCAAAATACAGGCCCGATACCATTACTTTCTAATCAGGTTCCACTTTTAATTTCCTTAATTATTTTCAGAAAACAATTTCACTCAAAAATTCATTTCTCGGGCTTAGGACCTCGGAATTCGATTCCGGGCATACGACCAAGTCCCATATTTTCCTACGGACCCTCCGGGACCGTCAAATCACTGGTCCGGCTCCTTTTACCCAAAATGTTGACCGAAGTCAAATTTATTTATTCTAATATCAAATCATGGCATTTTTCATGGAATTTCATATTTGAGCTGTCTGGTTACGCGCCCGGACTGTGCATGAAAATCGAGGCAATTACAAATGAGGTTTTCAAGGCCTCGAGAGTACGGGGTGGGTAATAACATAGGTGATGACCCTTTGGGTCGTCACATTCATGCATAAAATAGAGACATTGCTTAGTCTCATGTAAGGAAAGGCAGTGCTTAGACTTATGCAATTAGGGAGGCAATGCTTGGCCTCATGCACGAAATGGAGACAATGCTTAGCCTCATGAAGGGAAATACAATGCTTAGCCTTATGTAATTATAGAGTCAATGCTTATCCTCATGTAGGAAACAAAGACAATGCTTAGTCTCATGTAAGGAAAGGCAGTGCTTAGCCTTATGCAATTACGGAGGCAAAGCTTAGCTTCATGCAAGAAATGGAGACAATGCTTAGTATCATGCAAAGAAAGGCAGTGTTTAGTCTTATGCAAGAAAAGCAATGAGTGACTGTGAGAGAGTGAAGTATTTCTTAGCTGGATGTGTTTGCATTTGGCAACTTTCATCATGAAGGTAGTGATTTATTGTGCGTATGTATTCACGAATATCACTGTTTGTGTTTATCGTGCCTGCATTCAAAGAAAACTCTTGAGTTTTGTTGGGGGAAAGGTTGGTTTGTGCTCTTGACTCCTTGCTTCACTTTCACTCTTGTCTTGAGATCCTACTTGAGTCACCCTGGGTAACATTTGGCTGTCATAGAAACAAAGTTTTCAAAAAATATGTATGTATTTGACAAATTATTTTCAGTAATATAGTTGTTTGAAATATATGATAGCGCCTGATATCAAAAAATATAGATGAACCGGCGACTGTGACGCATTTAGAGACATTACAACCTCCTTGCTTTAGAACATTGAGGGTCCTCCTCAAAATTGTACCCCAGTTTAAGTGCATACTTCTGACAACACGTTCTTTGGTTGTTCCAGACATGACGAAGTGGTTGAACTTGCGATATTGCCCCAGTTTCCGATCATGGGAAAATGAAGATTTTATTAAGATGTGACCGACCCACATGACTGCTATGTATCCCTTCTTAAACGGGAATCTGATCAAGCGTAGTTCAGTTACAACAAATGGAAAAATGAAAACAATTTTAAACATAGTATCTCTTGACTGCATATAAAGACCCGTAAAATTTCTTGACTAAAAACGAAGCCCGGGTAGGTCCCCATATTTTTATAACTGTGGAAAATCTTAAAACGGATCCTTATATGGAGTAAAAATTACCCCAGGACTTAAAAGATGAAATTTTCTAGAATACTGCGGTCTACTATGCGATCGCAACTCAGGTATGCAAACCGCATAGTGGTCGCATACCTGGACAGTCTGCTGTCAAATTTGAGGACAGCTATGTGGCCCATAATGCGATCGCATTTCATGAATGCGGGCTGCATAGTTATCGCATCCCTGCAACTTCATTTTTGCGGAGGAGGTTATGCGATCGCATAACAAGTATGAGGACCGCATACTGGTCGCATAACAGGTATGAGGACCGCATAGTGGTCGCATACCTGGGCAGTCTGCTTTCCTTTTTGGCCCATCTGAAGGCCATTTATGCAATAGGTATGCGGACCGCACAACATGATGCGATCACATTTCTGACCGCATACCTGCTTCGGGGCTTCTAATTTCTAACTTTAAAACCCCACCCAGCTTTATAAAACACCCCTCCCCTTCACTTTTAGAGACTATCTGGTCAAAATAGAGAGAAGTGAGGGCAGGTTCTACTGAGAGAAGTCCTCATCTTCCCCAAGTTGGTTCTCTATCTCTACTCAGGCTTGGAACTAATCGAGTAGTCTTCATCTTCTTCACCATAAGAGGTAAGCCTCCACCCCATTTCCCCAAATTTTTAGATTTTGGTTAGAATAGAACACACATAGGTTGGTTCTTGAAGATGAGAGTTAAGACCTTGCATGCATGTGAATAATCTACCATAATCTAGCAAAGGGAAGTAAGTTAGGGCAATCTTTCAGTAAAAAGAGCCTAGTTAATCTAAAGGACCACATAGTATTTGATAAAAAGCCCAAATGAGTTCAAGGTTCCTAATTCTAAGTTTGAATGTGTTACATTGAAAATTAGATTGAATGCGTTAGAAGGTCTGGTGATTTGGGATAGAAATTAAAGGGAAATCCCAACTCGAGGTATGTATGGCTAACTCTAATCCTCATAGGATAAACCCATTGTGCTCACTTTCTAGGTATGATTCTCTTGTTGTATGTCTATTGAATTTGAGTGTTCTATGTGCTTAATTGAGAAATTCTTGCTTCTATCTCATTCCATGCTAATACCCCATCGTTTTGCTACCCGAGTATATGAGTTGTGATTTTTATGTTCCTTTTTTCTACTATGTGTGTGATCCTTGCATATCATGGGTGTGGAAAATATGAAAGATTGGAATGGTAAGGAATATGAATTAAAAGTTGTTATGATATGAAATATGGGTCAAGAAATGGTAGTGATGAGAAATGCGAAACATGAGGTTCACTTTTCGTGGAACATGAATTAATGGAATGGATGGTTATGGAATATGGATTAAAGGATGAATTATTGTGAAATGTGAGTCAAAGGATTCTAATGATATGAAAGAAAAATCAAAGAACAATATGTGTTGGGGATTAAAACGGTTAAAAATGATGTAAGTGATCTAAAACACCCATAATTCTACCAGGAGAATGTCCTAGGGGTGAGAAGGCCTACCCGGTCTGGCTGGTCCATGCCGTACACATAGATGACTTGATATTATGATATGATTATGATTTGATAATGATTATTGTTCTCACTGTATTCAGATGAGATTTCCTAGCCGATCGGGCAGAGATCGAACTCTGTGTGTTGTGCACGAGCCACAGTGTTAGCCTAGCCGATTTGGGCAGAGATCGAACTCCGTGAGAATAAGCCATGGTGGTTATATGCGATGTGATTGAAATTTGGACCTCACCTAGGATGGCTTAGCCAATCGGTCAAAGATCGGACTCTGTGTGACAATGACACGGTGGATAAGTAATAATAATAACAAGAGGAAACTTAAAAGTACATTAACCAAAAGATGGCAAGACAGGATGTGGGAGGTGGTAATTCTTGTGATTTTTCCATGTTTCAGTGTATTGTTGTATGATGCCTCTATTCATGTTTGACTGTTATTATTTAACCTATTTGGACTAGATTTGTTCATACATGCTAGTACCATTCAATGGTACAAACGTCCCTTTTGCCGGGAGCGCTACATTTTTTATATGGATGTAGGTGGTTCCATAGCAGGTAGCTCCGATCGCCATTAGTGAAGTCTTCCCTCCATCCTCTCAGCAGTCTTTGTGAGCCCTACTCCTTCTCAGGGCTGTGTGTAGTTCATGTTGACTCATTTTGTTTATGTCGTCTTCTTTTGAGGTATAGCCGGGGCCTTTTTGTGGGCAAGTCTATGTATATTGCTTGTAATCTTAGAGGTTCCGTACACATTATGTAGGTTGTACATATGTATTTTGGGTAGTGTCATACTCGTTCGTAATCATGATCCCTTATCGTGAACGTTGTATTTTAGTATGTATGTTTTGGGGATGATTAAATGTTGAAAATGTTTTAAAGAGGAAAAATGGACTATATGTTGTGAATCCACGTTTTTGATTTTCTCTTCCTATTTCATATGAATAATGTACTTTATAAACACGGGGAAACGCGTTGGGTAGGAAAGGCAAATCAGGTTTGCTTGACCGGG
Source organism: Nicotiana knightiana (assembly GCA_005239525.1). Classification (NCBI taxonomy): domain Eukaryota; kingdom Viridiplantae; phylum Streptophyta; class Magnoliopsida; order Solanales; family Solanaceae; genus Nicotiana; species Nicotiana knightiana. The sequence goes on from ML437613.1 coordinate 25,090, forward strand.
TTCATTCGATTAGGCGCCGGTCCCGTCCCTCAGTTTTGGGGCGTGACAAAGTAAGTATAAGAGCCTAAGGTTTTAAAAGTGTCATAGGATGTCTAGGAGCCGTTTCTAGTATAGCCCTTCTTATTTGTGTGTTTTCGACCACATCTATAATTAGGGGGCTACATGGACATTTAGGAAAATACCCTTTTATTTCTATTCGGTATCGTGCGATGTGGTGAAATGTGAGGTTGTCTACCTATAACCCTTGCATTGTTTCAACTTTCAGTAAATGGCACCCAAAAAGAGAGCTCGACTCGGCCTAGAGGCCAATGTCACCCCAGGAGTGGTCGTAAATTCCCCATCTGGTGGCGCGGGTGCAAATGATTCCCCGACCATAGACTAGCCTGCCTCCTCCGCTCCAGGCCAGACTATTCCTATTCCTGCTCCAGCGGAGGGTGCTGAAATCCCTCCCGCTGATATTCCTGACCCACCTCCAGCTCTAGCTTCCGGTCCTGGTATTTCTGATGGGGACCTCTGGGGAGCTATCCATATGTTAACCTAGTTAGTGGCCTCCCAGGCCCAAATATCAAATGCTTCCCCCACATCCTCTAGGGAGCTAGGGGATTCTTCAGGTTCCAGAGTCAACCAGTTTCTAGGTTTAGCCCCTCCAGAGTTCATAGGCACCGACCTAGAGGCTGATCCTCAGGACTTCATTGATGATATGTACAAAACCCTCTGAGTTATGAGGGCTACTGATACAGAGGGGGTTGAGTTGTCTTCCTATCGTCTGAAGGTAGCAGCATATTCGTGGTTCGAAATGTAGGAGAGTTCCCGTGGAGAGGGGAGCCGTCCGACGAGGTGGGATGAGTTTGTAGATGCCTTCATGGACCATTTCTTGCCCGCCGAGACTATGGAAGCCCGTGCTACAGAGTTTGAGGTCCTCAAGCAGGGCAACATGAGTGTGTGGGAGTCTCATATGGAGTTCGTGTGCTTGTCCAAATATGCTGTTCATATGGTATCTACTATGGAGGCTAGAGTTCGATAGTTCGTGCAGGGCCTTGGTCCCTTGGTTATTAGTGAAGCTGCTCTGCATTCAGATATGAACTATGGGAAGATTGTGGGATTTGCCCATGCTACGGAGGCTCAAAAATTGAAGATAAAAATAGAGAGAGAGAGAGTAGTAGTAGAGCCCGGTCGGCTGGCAGCCACGGGGGTTCTTTTGGAAGAGGGAGACAAGTTCGTGGGAGAAGGTCATCAGGACCATCCCAGTCTCATGCTCAGTCATCAACTAGTGCCCCGCCACTAGGGCATCACTATCATCAATAGCAGGGAGGTCATTTTGGGGCCAGTTCTGGCGGCAGGGGGTTCCATCAGCCAGGCCGTTCAGGTGGGAGGTTCCAGCAGAAGTAGAGGGGCCCATGCCCCAAGTGCGAGAGATTTCATACTGGGCCATGTTATTTGGATCGTCAATATGCTATGGTTGTGGGGTGAGGGGTTATATTCATGTAGACTTCTCTTCACTTAGCCAGGGTGCATGATGGGGTGCCGCCCAGCCATCTAGTTCTTCAGCTGCTTCATCTTCAGCACGCCCACCAACCTGAGGCCCTTCAGCACCAGCAGGGCATGGTGCAGCCAGGGGTGGTGCCCGAGTTCGAGGAGGACCTAGTCAGTTCTATGCTTTGAGTGGCTGTCAGAGTGTGGAGGCTTCTCCAGATGTCGTCACAGGTATTCTGACTGTTCATTACCATGATGTTTATGCTCTTATTGATCCCAGGTCTTCCTTATCATATGTCACCCCTTTTGTTTCTTTGAGTTTTGGGATAGAACCCGAACAGCTCCGTGAGCCGTTCTCTGTGTTAACTCTGGTTGGTGAATCTATCATAGTCACGCGAGTCTATAGGAATTGTGTTGTAACGGTGCGTGGTCGAGATATCACAGCCGATCTTGTTGAGTTGGGAATGGTATTTTGATGTGATTATGGGGACAAATTGGTTCTATTCATGATTTCCTAAACTCGATTGCCGAACTAGAATTATGAGGCTTGAGCTTCCTTATGAACTAGTTATCGAGTGGGAGGGGAATAATATTGTGCCAAGAGGTAGGTTTATTTCCTACCTTAAGGCCTCAAAGATGATCAAAAAAGGGTGCTTCTACCATTTGGTCCAGGTTGCGGACACCACTTCAGAGGTGCCTGCCCCCGAGTACGTGCCTGTCGTGAATGATTTTCTTGAGGTCTTTCCAGATGAGCTTCCTGGGATTTCGCTAGATAGAGAGATTGATTATGGTATTGATGTATTTCCAGATACGCAACCAATATCTATTCCACCCTACATGATGGCGCTAACAGAATTGAGGTAATTAAAGGAGCAATTGAGGGACCTTCTAGAAAAAGGATTCATTAGGCCTAGTGTGTCGCCTTGGGGCGCACCAGTTCTTTTTGTCAGAAAGAAAGATGGATCGGTTCGGATGTGTATTGACTATCGGCAGCTCAGCAAAGTCACCATAAGAAACAAGTACCCATTGCCTCGTATAGATGATTTGTTCGACCAATTGCAAGGTGCTAGGTTCTTCTCAAAGATTGATTTACGGTCCAGGTATCATTAGTTAAGGATTATGGAGAAGGATATTCCTAAGACCGCCTTCAGGACTCGTTATGGGAACTTCGAATTCTTGGTAATGTCTTTTGGGCTAACCAATGCCCCAAAATTTTTTAAGGATCTTATGAATCAGGTTTTCAAACCGTTTCTTGACTCCTTTGTGATTGTCTTCATTGACGATATCCTTTTTTATTCACAAAGTCAGGAAGATCATGCTAATCACCTCATGGCAGTTCTGCAGACACTTCATCAGCACCAATTTTATGCAAAGTTTTCAAGATGTGAGTTTTGGCTAGAATCAGTCACCTTTTTGGGCCATGTTGTTTCCAGGGAATGGATTCGGGTTGATCCCCAAAAGATTACAGCAGTAAAGGATTGTCCTAGGCCAACGACCCCGATAGAGATTCACAGTTTCTTGGGTTTGACTGGATATTATCGGAGGTTCGTGGAGGGATTCTCTACCCTCGCCTCCCTATTGACTAAGCTAACGCAGAAAGCGGTTAAGTTTCAGTTGTCCGATGCTTGCGAAAAGAGTTTTCAAGAAATGAAATCAAGATTGACTTCGGCGCTAGTGTTGATCTTGCCGGAAAGTTCAGAAGGGTTTGTTGTGTATTGTAATGCTTCAAGGGTTGGTTTAGGGTGCGTATTGATGCAATGTGGTAAGGTAATAACATAAGCTTCTAGGGAGCTCAAGAATCACGAGAAGAATTATCCGACGCATTATTTGGAGCTCGCAACAGTTGTGTTTGCATTAAAAATCTGGCGGCATTATCTTTATGGGGTACATTTGGACGTATTCACAGATCGCAAGAGCCTTCGGTATTTGTTCAATCAGAAGGAATTGAACTTAAGGCAACGAAGATGGTTGAAATTGCTTAAAGATTATGATATGAATATTTTTTACCATACAGGAAAGTCCAATGTGTTGGCGGACGCTCTTAGTCGGAAATCCATGGGTAGCTTGGCTTATTTGGAAGCAGGTCAGAGGCCTTTGGCTCGGGAGGTTTATCAATTGTCCAGTCTGGGGGTCTATCTTTCGGCCTCAGATGAAGGGAATGTGGAGGTGCGTAATGGAGCGGAGTCTTCACTTGTAGAGCAAGTCAGGGAAAGGCAAATCAGGGATCCAGCATTGGCGCAGTTAAGAGAGGCGATTATGAATCACAAGACTACAACATTTTCACTCGGCGATGGTGACGGTGTTTTGTGGTGCCAAGGGAGGCTATGTGTTCTGGACGTGGATGATATTCTAGAGAGAGTAATGGCGGAGGTTTACAATTCCAGGTATTCCGTACACTCAGGTTCTACAAAAATGTATCACTTTCTCAAAGAGATTTATTGGTGGAATGGTATGAAGAGGGGTGTGGCGGACTTTGCGGCTAGGTGTCTGAATTGTCAGCAAGTGAATGCCGAGCATCAGAGGCCCGATGGGTTGATGCATCATATGGAAATACCGACATGGAAATGAGAGATGATCAATATGGACTTTGTGGTGGGGTTACCCTGCACTCCGTGTGAGTTCAACTCAATTTGGGTGATAGTGGATCGGCTCACGAATTCAGTGCATTCTTGCCAGTAAAGTCCACGGATACTACAGAACACTATGCTGAGTTATATATCAAAGAAATAGTCAGACTCCATGGCACTCCTGTATCTATTATTTCGGATCGAGGGGCCCAGTTCACAGCTAACTTTTGGAGGAAATTCCAGCAAGGTTTGGGTACGCAGGTAAATCTCAGCACAACATTTCACCCACAGACTGATGGGAAAGCAGAGAGGGCTATTCAGATGCTTGAAGACATGTTACGAGCTTGTGTACTTGACTTTAAGGGTAGCTGGGATGATCATTTGCCGCTTATAGAGTTTGCTTACAACAACAGTTTCCATGCTAGTATTCAGATGGCCCCATTTGAGGCATTGTACGAAAGAAGGTGTAGATCTCCAATTGGATAGTTCAAGGTTGGAGAGGCAGAACTGCTAGGACCGTATCTTGTGCATCAATCTACGGAGAAGGTTAGAGTCATTTCGGAGAGGTTGAAAACTGGTCAGAGTCATCAGAAATCTTATTCGGACATTTGTCGTATGGATGTGGAGTTTCAAGTAGATGATTGGGTATTCTTGAAGGTATCTCCCATGAAGGGAATCATGCGGTTTGGAAAGAAGGGGAAGTTGATCCCAAGGTATGTCGGACCGTATAGGATCGCCTAGAGGATATGACAAGTAGCGTATAGGCTGGAGTTTCCCCCTGAGATGTCATTAATGCACCCGGTGTTTCATGTGCCCATGCTGAAGAAAGTAGTTGGAAATCCATTTGCCATCGTACCGGTTGAGACTGTTGAAGTTAATGAAGAGTTGTCATATGAAGAAGTTCCCATCTCTATTCTTGATAGGCAAGTTGATAGGTTTAGAAACAAGGAGATTGCTTCAGTTGAAGTATTATGACAGAGTCAACAAGTTGAGGAAGCCACGTGGGAAGCAGAAAGTGCAATGAAAGAAAAATACCCTCATCTGTTTGAATAAGTCAAGTAGTGATTTTGAAGATTGTTTTCTGTAGGCAAATGCATTTTATGTCATATTTTTTGCAAGAACACCCCACTTCCCTATATCCCTTCCTCATGTGATCTTTTCAATCTTGTGCCATGTTTGTGGGTATTGTGTTAGTTGAATTATGTCCAACCCATTGAAATAATTGAGTTATGTGAAATTCCTTTTGTTAGCTCCACTTTGTACAACCTATGAAGTAGCTGAAATTATGTCGAACTTGTTGAAATATGTTTCGAGGGCCCTCTGACAGGTGGATAGTCCTATTTACAGAGGAAACTCTGGAAAATTTTTTAGAAAACACCAGAGTTAGTAAAAATTGGGAAGGGGGCTGGTGTCTTTGTGTTTTCTTACCCAAAGTGACTGCCCGAGTCCTCATTCGAGGACGAATGATTTTAAGTGGGGTAGGATGTAAAGACCCGCAAAATTTCTTGACTAAAAATGATGCCCGAGTAGGTCCCCATATTGTTATAACTTTGGAAATTCTTTAAATGGACCCTTATTTGGAGTAAAAAGTACCCCAGGATTTAAAAGATGAAAATTTCCAGAATTGCGCGGATCTACGGCTCAATATGCGATCGCAGATCAGGTATGCGGACCGCATAATGTTTGCATACCTGGACAGTCTGATATCCAATTTGAGGACATCTATGCGGGCCATAATGCGATCGCATTTCATGAATGCGGGCTGCACAGTTGTCGCATTCTGCACCTTCATTTTTGCGGAGGAGGTTATGCGACGCACTATGCGATCACATAACAGGTATGCGGGCCACATAGTGGTCGCATACCTGGGCAGTCTGCTTTCCTTTTTGGCCCATCTGAAGGCCATTTATGCGACAGGTATGCAGACCACATAACAGGAATGTGATCGCATTTCTGATCGCATACCTACTTCGGGGCTTCTAATTTCTAACTTTAAAACCCCACCCCAGCATTATAAGACACCCCTGCTTTCATTTTTAGCGACTATCTGGTTAAAATAGAGAGAAGTGAGGGTGGGTTCTAGTGAGAGAAGTCCCTATCTTCCCCAAGTTGGTTCTCCATCTCTACTCAGGCCTGGAACTAATTGAGTATTCGTCATCTTCTTTACCATAAGATATAAGCGTCCACCCCATTTGGTTCTTGAATATGAGAGTTAAGACCTTGCATACATGTGAATTATCTACCATAATCTAGCAAAGGGAAGTAAGTTTGGGAAATCTTTCACTAAAAAAATCCTAGTTAATCTACAGGACCACATAGTATTTGATAAAATGACCAAATGAGTTCTAGGTTCCTAACTCTAAGTTTGAATGTGTCACATTGTAAATTAGATTGAAGACATTAGAAGGTCCGGTGATTTGGGATAGAAATTAAAGGGAAATTCCAACTCGAGGTATGTATGGCTAACTCTAATCCTCATAGGATAAACCCATTGTGCTCACTTTCTGGGTATGATTCTCTTGTTGGATGTCTATGGAATTTATGTGTTCTGTGTGCCTAATTTAGAAACTCTTGCTTCTATGTCATTCTATTCTAATACTCCATCGTTGTGCTACTTGAGTATATGAGTTGTGATCTTTATGTTCCTTCTTCTACTATGTGTGTGATCCTTGCATATGATGGGTGTGGTAAATATGAAAGATTGGAATGGTAAGAAATATGAATCAAAAGTTGTTATGATATGAAATGTGGGTAAATAAGTGGTAGTGATGTGAAATGCGAAACACGAGGTTGAATTTTCGTGGAACATGAATTAATGGAATAAATGGTTATGGAATATGGATTAAAAGATGAATTGTTGTGAAATGTGATCAAAGGATTCAAATGATATGAAAGACGAATCAAAGAACAATATGTGTTGGGGATCAAAAAGGTTAAAAATGATGTAAGTGATCTAAAACACCCATAATTGTACCAGGAGAATGTCCTAGGGGTGAGAAGGCTTATTCGATCTAGCTAGGATCAGAATCCATGCCGTACACACGGATGACTTGATATTGTGATATGATTATGATTTTGTGATGATTATTGTCCTTACTGTTTTCAGCTAAGATGGACTAGCCGATCGGGCAGATATCGGATTCCGTGTGCTGTGCACGAGCTACAGTGTTAGCCTAGCCGATTCGGGTAGAGATCGGACTCCGTGAGAATAAGCCACAGTGGTTATATGTGTGTGATTGAAATTCGGACCTCACCTAGGATGGCTTAGCCAATAGGGCAGAGATCGGACTCCGTGTGACAACGACACGGTGGGTCAGTAATAATAATAACAAGAGGAAACTTAAAAGTACATTAACCAAAAGATGGCAAGACAAGATGTGGGAGGTGGTAATTCTTTTGATTTTTCCATGTTTCACTGTATTGTTGTATGATGCCTCTATTCATGTTTGACTGTTATTGTTTAACCTATTTGGAGTAGATTCGTTCATACATGCTAGTACCATTCAATGGTACTAACGTCCCTTTTGCCGGGGGCACTACATCTTTTATATGAATATAGGTGGTTCCATAGCAGGTAGCTCTGATCTCCATTAGTGGTGCCTTCCCTCCATCCTCTCAGCAGCCTTGGTGTGCCCCACTCCTTCTCAGGTCCATGTGTAGTTCATGTTGACTCATTTTGTTTATGTCGTCTTCTTTTGAGGTATAGCCGGGGCCTTGTTTGTGGGCAAGTCTATGTATATTTCTTGTAATCTTAGAGGCTCCGTACACATTATGTGGGTTGTACATATTTATTTTGGGTAGTGTCATACTCGTTCGTAATCATGATCCCTTATCGTGAACGTTGTATTTTAGTATGTATGTTTTGGGGATGATTAAATGCTGAAAATGTTTTAAAGAGGAAAAATGGACTATAGGTTGTGAATCCACGTGTTTGATTTTCTCTTGCTATTTCATCTGAATAATGTACGTTATAAACACAGGGAAACGCATTGAGTAGGAAAGGCAAATCAGGTTCGCTTGACAGGGTTCATTTGATTAGGCGCCGGTCCCGTCCCTCGATTTTGGGGCGTGACAAACTTAGTAACAGAGCCTAAGGTTCTAAAAGTGTCCTAGGATGTCTCGGAGCCGTGTCTAGTAGAGCCCTTATTATCTGTGTGTTTTCGACCACATCTATCATTAGGGGGCTACATAAACATTTAGGAATATACCCTTTTATTTCTATTCGGTATCGTGCGATGTGGTGAAAGGTGAGGTTGTCTATCTCTAACCCGTGCGTGGTTTCAACTTTCAGTAAATGGCACCCAAAAAGAGAGCTCGACTCGGCCTAGAGGCCAAAGTCACCCCGGGAGTGGTCGTAAATTCCATCTGGTGGTGCGGGTGCAAAGGATCCCCCGACCGTAGACTAGCCTGCCTCCTCCGCTCTAGGCCAGACTATTCCTATTCCTGCTCCAGCGGAGGGTGCTGAAATCCCTCCCGCTGATACTCCTGACCCACCTCCAGCTCGAACTTCTGGTCCTAGTATTTTTGATGGGGACCTCAGGGGAGCTATCCATATGTTGACCCAGTTAGTGGCCTCTCAGGCCTAAAGATCAAATGCTGCCCCCACATCCTCTAGCGAGCCAGAGGATTCTTCAGGTTCCAGAGTCAACCAGTTTCTACGGTTGTCCCCTCCAGAGTTCACAGGCACCGACCTAGAGGCTGATCCTCAAGAGTTCATTGATGAGATGTACAAAACCCTCCGAGTTATGAGGGATACTAAGACAGAGGGGGTTGAGTTGGATTCCTATCGTCTGAAGGTAGCAGCATATTCGTGGTTCGAAATGTGGGAGAGTTCCTGTGGAGAGGGGAGCCCTCCGACGAGGTGGGATGAGTTTGTAGATGCCTTCATGGACCATTTCTTGCCCGCCAAGACTATGGCAGCCCGTGCTACAGAGTTTGAGGTCCTCAAGTAGGGAAACATGAGTGTGTGGGAGTATCATATGGAGTTCGTGCGCTTGTCCAAATATGTTGTTCACATGGTGTCCACTATGGAGGCTAGAGTTCGACAATTGGTGCAGGGCCTTGGTGCCTTGGTTATTAATGAAGCTGCTACAACTGCTCTGCATTCAGATATGAACTATGGGAAGATTGTGGGATTTTCCCAGGCTACGGAGACTCGAAAATTGAAGATAAGAATAGAGAGAGAGAGAGTAGTAGTAGAGCCTGGTCGGCTGGAAGCCACGGGGGTTCTTTTGGAAGAGGGAGACAAGTTCGTGGGAGAGGGTCATCAGGACCATCCCAGTCTCATGCTCAGTCATCAACTAGTGCCCCGCCACCAGGACATCACTATCATCACTAGCAGGGAGGTCATTTTGGGTCCAGTTCTGGCGGTAGGGGGTTCCATCAGCCAAGCCGTTCAGGTGAGAGGTTCCAGCAGAAGTAGAGGGGCCCATGCCCCAAGTGCGAGAGGTTTCATACTGGGCCATGTTATTTGTCGCCAATATACTATGGTTGTGGGGTGAGGGGTCATATTCATGGATACTGCCCTTCATTCAGCCAGGGTGCAGGATGGGGTGCCGTCCAGCCATCTAGTTCTTCAGCTGTTACATCTTCAGCACGCTCACCAGCACGAGGCCCTTCAGCACCAGCATGTCATGGTACAGCCAGGGGTGGTGCCCGAGTTCGAGGAGGACCTAGTCGGTTCTATGCTTTGAGTGGTTCAGAGTGCGGAGGCTTCTCCAGATGTCATCACAGGTATTCTGAGTGTTCGCTCCCATGATGTTTATGATCTTATTGATCCCAGGTCTTCCTTATCATATGTCAGCCCTTTTGTTGCTTTGAGTTTGGGATAGAACCCGAACAGCTCCGTGAGCCGTTCTTTGAGTCGACTCCGGTTGGTGAATCTATCATAGCCGCGCGAGTCTATAGGAATTGTGTTTTCATGGTGCGTGGTCGAGATACCACAGCCGATCTTGTTTAGTTGGGAATGGTATATTTTGATGTGATTATGGGGATGGATTGGCTCTATTCGTGCTTTGCTAAACTCGATTGTCGAACTAGAATTATGAAGCTTGAGCTTCTTAATGAACCAGTTATCGAGTGGGAGGGGAATAATATTGTGCCAAGAGGTAGGTTTATTTCCTACCTTAAGGCGTCAAAGATTATCAAAAATGGGTGCCTCTACCATTTGGTTCAGGTTGCGGACACCACTTCAGAGGTGCCTGCCCCCGAGTACGTGCCTGTCGTGAATAAGTTTCTTGAGGTCTTTCCAGATGAGCTTCCTGGGATTTTGCCAGATAGAGAGATTGATTTTGGGATTGATGTATTGCCAGATACGCAACCAATATCTATTCAACCCTACAGGATGGCGCCGACAGAATTGAGGGAGTTAAAGGAGCAATTGAGGGTCCTTCTAGCAAAAAGTTTCATTAGGCTTAGTGTGTCGCCTTGGGGCGCACCAGTTCTTTTTGTCATAAAGAAATATGGATCGATTCGGATGTGTATTGACTATCGGCAGCTCAACAAAGTCACCATAAAAAGCAAGTACCCATTGCCTCGTATAGATGATTTTTTCGACCAATTGCAAGGTGCTAGGTTCTTCTCAAAGATTGATTTACGGTCCGGGTATCATTACTTAAAGATTAGGGAGCAGGATATTCCTAAGACCGCCTTCAGGACTCGTTATGGGAACTTTGAATTCTTGGTAATGTCTTTTGGGCTAACAAAACCCCAGCAGTTTTTATGGATCTCATGAATCGGGTTTTCAAATCGTTTATTGACTCCTATGTGATTGTCTTCATTGACGATATCCTTGTTTATTCGAGAAGTCAGGAAGATCATGCTAATCACCTCATGGCAGTTCTGCAGACTCTTCATCAACACCAATTGTATGCAAAATTTTCAAGATGTGAGTTTTGGCTAGAATCAGGTATCTTTTTGGGCCACGTTGTTTCCAGGGAAGGGATTCGGGTTGATCCCCAAAAGATTGCAGCAGCAAAGGATTGGCCTAGGCCAACGACCCCGATAGAAATTCGCAGTTTCTTGGGTTTGGCTGGATATTATCGGAGGTTCGTGGATGTATTATCTACCCTCGCCTCCCCATTGACTAAGCTAACGCAGAAAGCGGTTAAGTTTCAGTGGTCCGATGCTTGCGAAAATATTTTTCAAGAAATGAAATCAAGATTGACTTCGGCGCTAGTGTTGATCTTGCTAGAAGGTTTGAAAGGGTTTTTGGTATATTGTGACTCTTCAAGGGTTGGTTTGGGGTGTGTATTGATGCAATGTGGTAAGGTAATAACATATTGCTTCTAGGCAGCTCAAGAATCACGAGAAGAATTATCCGAGGCATGATTTGGAGCTTGCAGCAGTTGTGTATGCATTAAAAATCTGGCGGCATTATCTTTATGGGTTACATTTGGACGTGTTCACAGATCGCAAGAGCCTTCGGTATTTGTTCAATCAGAAGGAATTGAACTTAAGGCAACGAAGATGGTTGGAATTGCTCCAAGATTATGATATGAATAGTTTGTACCATCCATGAAAGGCCAATGAGGTGGCAGATTCTCTTAGTCAGAAATCCATGGGTAGATTGGCTCATCTGGAAGAAGGTCAGAGGCCTTTGGCTCGAGAGGTTTATCAATTGTCCAGTCTGGGGGTCTATCTTTCGGCCTCAGATGAAGGGAATGTGGAGGTGCGTAATGGAGCGGAGTCTTCACTTGTAGCGGAAGTCAAGGAAAGGAAAATCAGGGATCCAGCATTGGCGCAGTTAAGAGACGCTATTCTGAATCACAAGACTACAACATTTTCACTCGGCGATGGTGACGGTGTTTTGTGGTTCCAAGGGAGGCTATGTGTTCTTGACGTGAATGATCTTCGAGAGAGAATAATGGTGGAGGCTTACAATTCCAGGTATTCTGTACACTCAGGTTCTACGAAAATGTATCACGATCTCAAGGAGATTTATTGGTGGAATGATATGAAGAGGGGTGTGGCGGACTTTGCGGCTAGGTGTCCGAATTTCAGCAAGTGAATGCCGAGAATCAGAGGCCCGGTGGGTTGGTGCAGTATATGGAAATACCAACATGGAAATGAGAGATGATCAATATGGACTTTGTGGTGGGGTTACCCCGCACTCCGCGTAAGTTCAACTCAATTTGGGTGATAGTGGATCGACTCACGAAGTCAGCGCATTTCTTGCCAGTAAAGTCCACCGATACTACAGAACAGTATGCTCAGTTATATATCAAAGAAATAGTCAGACTCCATGGCACTCCAGTATCTATTATTTCGGATCGAGGGGCCCAGTTCATAGCTAACATTTGGAGGAAATTCCAGCAAGGTTTGGGTACGCAGGTAAATTTTAGCACAATATTCCACCCACAGACTGATGGGCAAGCAGAGAGGGCTATTCAGATGCTTGAAGACATGTTACGAGATTGTGTACTTGACTTTAAGGGTAGCTGGGATGATCACTTGCCGCTTATAGAGTTTGCTTACAAAAACAGTTTGCATGCTAGTATTCAGATGGCCCCATTTGAGGCATTGTACGAAAGAAGGTGTAGATCTCCAATTGGATGGTTCAAGGTTGAAGAGGCGGAACTTCTAGGAACGGATCTTGTGCATCAAGCTATGGAGAAGGTTAGAGTCATTTCGGAGAGGTTGAAAACTGCTTAGAGTCGTCAGAAATCTTATTCGGACATTTGTCGTAGGGATTTGGAGTTTCAAGTAGATGATTGGGTATTCTTGAAGGTATCTCCCATGAAGGGAGTCATGCGGTTTGGAAAGAAGGGGAAGTTGAGCCCAAGGTATGTCGGACCGTATAGGATCGCCTAGAGGATTGGACAAGTAGCGTATAGGCTGGAGTTTCCCCCTGAGATGTCATTAGTGCACCCGGTGTTTCATGTGCCCATGCTGAAGAAAGTAGTTGGAGATTCATCTGCCATCGTACTGGTTGAGACTGTTGAAGTTAATGAAGAGTTGTCATATGAAGAAGTTCCCGTCGCTATTCTTGATAGGCAATTTCATAGGTTTAGAAATAAGGAGATTGCTTCAGTTAAAGTATTATGACGGAGTCAACAAGTCGAGGAAGCCACGTGGGAAGCAGGAAGTGCAATGAAAGAAAAATACCCTCATCTGTTTGAATAAGTCAATTAGTGATTTTGAAGATTGTTGTCTGTAGGCAAATGCATTTTACGTCATATTTTGTGCAAGAACACCCCACTTCTTTATCTCCCTTCCTCGTGTGACCTTTTCAATCTTGTTCCATATTTGTGGGTATTGTGTTAGTTGAATTATGTGCAAACCATTGAAATAATTGAGTTATGTGAAATTCGTTGTGTTATCTGCACTTTGTATAACCTATGAAGTAGCTTAAATTATGTGGAGCTTGTTGAAATATGTTTCGGGGGCCCTCTGATAGGTGGATAGGCCTATTAACAGAGGAAACTCTAGAATTTTTTTAAAAAAACACAAGAGTTAGTAAAAATTGGGAAGGGGGCTGTTGTCTTTGTGTTTTCTTATCCAAAGTGACTCCTCGAGTCCTCATTCGAGGACGCATGATTTTAAGTGGGGTGGGATGTAAAGACCCGCAAAATTTCTTGACTAAAAATGATGCCCAGGCAGGTCCTCATATTGTTATAACTTTGGAAATTCTTTAAATGGACCCTTATTTGGAGTAAAAAGTACCCCAGGACTTAAAAGATGAAATTTTCTAGAATTGCACGGATCTACGGTTCACTATGCGATCGTAGATCAGGTATGCGGACCGCATAGTAGTTGCATACCTAGACAGTCTGCTGTCCAATTTGAGGACATCTATGCGGCCCATAATGCGATCGCATTTCATGAATGCAGTCTGCATAGTTGTTGCTTACCTGTACCTTTATTTTTGCGGAGAAGGTTATGCGACGCACTGCGATCACATAAATATTATGCGGACCGCATATTGGTCGCATACCTGGGCAGTCTGCTTTCCTTTTTGGCCAATCTGAAGGCCATTTATGCGACAGGTATGCGACACATACCTATTTCGGGGCTTCTAATTTCTAACTTTAAAACTCGACCCCCAGCTTTATAAAACACGCCCCCTTCAATTTTAGCGACTATCTAGTTAAAATAGAGAGAAGTGAGGGTGGGTTCTAGTGAGAGAAGTCCCCATCTTCCCCAAGTTGGTTCTCCATCTCTACTCAGGCCTGGAACTAATTGAGTAGTCGTCATCTTCTTCCCCATAAGAGGTAAGCCTCCACCCCATTTCCCCAAATTTTCAGATATTAGTTAGAATAGAACACACATAGGTTGGTTCTTGAATATAAGAGTTAAGACCTTGCATGCATGTGAATAATCTACCATAATCTAGCAAAGGGAAGTAAGTTAGGGCAATCTTTCACTAAAAAAGAGCCTAGTTAATCTAAAGGACCACATAGTATTTGATAAAATTCCCAAATGAGTTCAAGGTTCCTAACTCTAAGTTTGAATGTGTCACATTTTAAATTAGATTGAAGACGTTAGAAGGTCCGGTGATTTGGGATAGAAATTAAAGGGAAATTCCAACTCGAGGTATGTATGGCTAACTCTAATCCTCATAGGGTAAACTCATTGTGCTCACTTTGCGGGTATGATTCTCTTGTTGGATGTCTACAGAATTTATGTGTTCTATGTGCCTAATTGATAAATTCTTGCTTCTATGTCATTCTATGCTAATACCCCATCGTTGTGCTACCTGAGTATATGAGTTGTGATCTTTATGTTCCTTCTCCTACTATGTGTGTGATACTTGCATATGATGGGTGTGGTAAATATGAAAGATTGGAATGGTAAGAAATATGAATCAAAAGTTGTTATGATATGAAATGTGGGTAAAGAAGTGGTAGTGATGTGAAATGCGAAACATGAGGTTGAATTTTCATGGAACATGAATTAATGGAATGGATGGTTATGGAATATGGATTAAAGGATGAATTGTTGTGAAATGTGAGTTAACAGATTCAAATGATATGAAAGACGAATCAAAGAACAATATGTGTTTGGGATCAAAAAGGTTAAAAATGATGTAAGTGATCTAAAACACCCATAATTGTACCAAGAGAATGTCCTAGGGGTGAGAAGGCCTATCCGGTCTGTCTGGGATCAGACTCCATGTCGTACACACAGATGACTTGATATTATGATATGATTATGATTTGATGATGATTATTGTCCTCACTGTTTTCAGATGAGATGGCCTAGCCGATCGGGCAGAGATCGGATTCCGTGTGGTGTGCATGAGCCACGGTGTAAGCCTAGACGATTCGGGTAGAGATCGAACTCCGTGAGAATAAGCCACAGTGGTTATATGTGATGTGATTGAAATTCGTACCTCACCTAGGATGGCCTAGCCGATCGGGCAGAGATTGGACTCCGTGTGAAAATGACACGGTGGATCAGTAATAATAATAACAAGAGGAAATTTAAAAGTACATTAACCAAAAGATGGCAAGACAGGATGTGGGAGGTGGTAATTCTTGTGATTTTTCCATGAGACAGTGTATTGTTGTATGATTCTTCTATTCATGTTTGATTGTTATTGTTTAACCTATTTTGAGTAGATTTGTTCATACATGCTAGTACCATTCAATGGTACTAACGTCCCTTTTGCCGGGGGCGCTACATCTTTTATATGGATGTAGGTGGTTCCATAGAACATAGCTCCGATCGTCGTTAGTAGTGCGTTCCCTCCATCCTCTCAGCAGTCTTGGTGAGCCCCACTCCTTCTCGGGGTCGTGTGTACTTCATGTTGACTCATTTTTTTTATGTCGTCTCCTTTTGAGGTATAGCCGGGGCCTTGTTGCCGGAAAGTCTATGTATATTTCTTGTACTCTTAGAGGCTCCATAGACATTATGTGGGTTGTACATATGTATTTTGGGTAGTGTCGTACTCGTTCGTAATCATGATCCCGTATCGTAAACGTTGTATTTTAGTATGTATATTTTGGGGATGATTAATTGTTGAAAATGTTTTAAAGGGGAAAAATGAACTTTTTGTTGTGAATCAACGATTTTGGTTTTCTCTTGATATTTCATTTGAATAATGTATGTTATAAACATGGGGAAACGCATTGGGTAGGAAAGGAAAATCAGGTTCGCTTGACCGGATTCATTCGGTTATGCGCCGGTTCCGTCCATCGATTTTGGGGTGTGACACTGCGTCTGAATTAATAAGTTTTAGCCAAATCTCTCCGTCCATTTCTGTAAGTATAAGTGCTCCTCCTTTTAGCACCCGATGAACCATGTAGGGACCTTGCCAGTTGGGTGAGAACTTCCCTTGTCTTCATCCTGGTACAGGAAGATTCGCTTTAGCACCAGCTTCCTCGGTGTAAATTTCCTTGGCCTGACCCTTTTGTTGAAAGCTCTTGCCGTTCTATTCTAGTAGAGTTGACTATGACATACCACATTCATTCGTTTCCCATCTATGAGAGTCAGTTGTTCATAGAGGATTTATACCCATTTTGCATCGCTGAGCTTAACTTCTTGTATGATTATTAGAGATGGGATTTCTACTTCGGCAAGAATAACAACATCTGTACCGTAATCCGATGTAACGACTTGGCCGGTCGTTCCAAGAATTTAGCCCCATTTCCCGCGTTTCTGCTTCATTTTATGTGGTTCAACTTCATTTATGTGTGTTGGTTCGGGTTCAGAGTGGTCATGGTGAGCATTGAGGCAATTAGTCTCTGAAGGTAGCCTAATAGTTGAGAAAGTCAACTGAGATTTGACTTATTGGCGACCTCGGAATGAGGATTTTATGGCTCGGATAGCTTCGTCAGGTGATTTGGGACTTAGGAGTGTGTTCAGAATATTTTTGTGATGTCCGGAGTAGAATTAGGCTTGAATTAGCGAAAATTAGTTTTTGGCGATTTTCGGTCGGCAGTGGAAAATAGGCTACCGGGGTTGGAATGGAATTCCGAAAGTTAGAATAGGTTTGTAATGTCATTTTGGATGTGTTTGCAAAATTTCAAGTCAATTGGAGATGGTTTGGTTGGTTTCAGCGTAGTTGGTAAAATTTGGAAGTTTCAAAGTTCATAGGCTTGAATTTGATGTAATTTTGGTGTTTTCGTGTTGTTTTTGGAGTTTTGAAGGCTTTACTAAGTTGGAATAATGCTATGGGGTGTGTTGGTATGTTTGGTTGGGGCCCCGAGGGGCTCGGGATTGATTTTGGATGGTTGGCGGGGTTTTGAACTTGGAAAATCTCATAAAATAGCTGCTGGTGTGATTTCTGGTGTTGGCCGCACCTGCGGAAGGGCAGCCGGAGGTGCGAGGTCGCAGGTGCGATGGGCAGTGCGCAGGTGAGGAAAAAAACTAGGCAGGGGAGTTTCTGCAGGTGCGAAGTTTTGGCCACACTTGCAAAGCTGCAGGTGCGGAAGGTTGGCCGCAGGTCCGGAATTTGGTTCGTTAAGTGGGATTCCGCAGGTGCGCACCTGGGACCGCAAGTGCGAGTCTGCAGGTTCGGAAATGACTGGCATAAACAATATATAAAGGGCCTCCGTGAAATTCATTTCATTTCACCATTTTTACATGCGAGAGGAGCTCTTTGAAGACAGATTGGAGAGGGGATTCGTGATTCTTCAGTGAAGGTAAGTTCTCGGGTTATTATCATCGTTCCTATGCTATTTTGTTCGGATTAGGCTTGAAAATTTAAGGATTTGAGTAGGAAAAGAGTTGGGAATTTCTTTTGGCAATTTTAGTGGGCAATTTTGGTGCGATTGTGATGTTCTTGGTATGTACGGTCTCGTGGGAGGATGAGGATTCTTGTGATGCAAATTTTATCAAATTCTGATATGTGGGCCCGAGGCTCGGGTTTGTCCGAATTTCGGTATTTTTGTATAATTTGATAGTTTTCGATTGACTTGAGTTCCTTTGATATATATTGATGATGTTAAACTGGTTTTGGCTAGATTCGGAGCAATCGGGAGCCAATTTAGGGGCAAGATCATTGCGGACTAGTGTTGTGGCCCGGTAGAGGTAAGTAATGGTTATAAATCATGTCCTGAGGGTATGAAACACCGGACTTTACATCCCTTCACGGATTTGGAGTGACGCACACACTGGATGACGAGTGTGGGGCGTGCACGAACTGAAAATTTGGAAATATGTTCCTTTTCAGGCAACTATTGAGTTGCGAAACTGCTTTTTAAGCATATATTTTACATTATTACTACGATTTGATATATTTGGGTTGTAAGCCATGTTTGGGGCCTAGTGCCGATCTGTTTTAACCCCTTAGGGGCTATTTTACTGATATTCTCACTACTTTGAAACTGTGATTTTTCACTCAGTCTTTCTTGTGAAATTGTTGACATTCCTATTTGATGATATTACTATTTCTTGAAATGAAATACTATCCTGGGTCGAGAACCCTGTTTATTTATAGCCCGAGTGGCATGATGTGAGTGTCTGATTGAGTGAGGTCGAGGGCCAATATTGTGAGGATGTTATGATATCAGAGAGGCCGAGTGCCTGGGAGTGATTGATGCCATGATTTGGCTTGTTTATAGCGCTTGTGCTGTAGGATCCCCTCCGGAGTCTGTACATACCCCCAGTGAGCGCAGGTACCTACAGAGTGCCGAGTGACGAGCGATTGGGAGGCATGAGTGACTGTGAGGTGCTGAGGGACTAATTATGAGTGATGGTGAGGTATGCCCGAGGGGCTGATTATGAGTGACTGTGAGGTGCTGAGGGACTAATTATGAGTGATGGTGAGGTATGCCCGAGGGGCTGATTATGAGTGACTGTGAGGCATGCCCTAGGGGATGATTATGATATATGTTTTGCCCGAGGGGCTACAGATTATTATAATACTTTCACTCTGAGTTATGAAATATGTTTTGCCCGAGGGGCTACTGATGATTTACTACTCATTCTGAGCTTATGAAATATGTTTGCCCGAGGGGCCTCTATATGATTCATTTTATTTTTATACTAAACCTTTCGATTGAAGTTGTTGAAAAATATACGTTCTTTAAAGGATTTTTTTGAAGATGATTTTAAGACATGATGATTTCACTTATCTATGTTATACTGTTGGAAAGAAAGGTTGTGCCTCTTGTGATTTGATGACATTGATTTTATGTGTTTCTTTCTGCTCAGACCTGATTTATTTTCATTACTACTGAGTTGGCGTACTCACATTACTCCCTGCACCTTTTGTGCAGATTTAGGTCTTAGGGCAGGGTGAGTTGTCTATCTATTCTAGCGATTCTCTGAGGTTTGCGAGGTAGCTGCATGCGTCCGCAGTCCTGCTCCCTCTCTTGTTTAATATTATAGAATTTATTTTCGTTGAGTTGTATATTTATGTAGGAGCTCATGACCAGTGACTCCGGGTTCTCGGGGGTTGTATTTATTATTCAGTATAGTTTTGACTATTTTTATAAATGTTCAAAGGATCTTCTTTGGGTAATCAATATAGTAAAAATGTAAAAAGGAAGCTTATTATGATTCAAGTTGGGTTTTGGCTGGACTAGTTCCATGATAGACGCCATCACGACTGGCCTGGATTTGGGGTCGTGACATCCAGTAGGTAGGGAGTTTCCCTAATTGATGCGCGAACTGTGATACGATATCCAAGCAAGACAAATGGCAGCTTCTCGTGCCATTGTTTGTAATTGTCCACCATTTTCCTCAATATATTCTTGATATTCTTGTTGGCGGCTTCAATGACTCCGTTCATTTGCGTCCTGTATGCTGTGGAGTTCTTATACTTGATCTTGAATGTTTCACATATGGCCTTCATCAAATCGCTATTGAGATTGGCGGCATTGTCAATAGTGATTGACTCTGGCACTCCAAACTGACAAATAATGTGATCCCGAACAAAATCTCCTATGACCTTCTTAGTTACAACTTTATAAGATGTGTCTCAATGCATTTTGTGAAGTAGTCTATGACCACTAGAATGAATCTATGCCCATTTGAAGCAGCGGGTGGTTCGATCAGGCCGATGACATCCATACCCCAAGCCGAGAAAGGCCAGGGCAAACTTGTTGCGTTGAGTTCATTGGGTGGTACTTGTATCATGTAAGCATGTATCTGGCATTGGTGGAACATCTGAACGTACTTGATGCAGTCTGTTTCTATATTCATCGAGAAATACCCCGCTCTTAGTATCATTTTGGCTAAGGTGAACCCATTCATGTGCGGTCTGCATGTTCCGACATGTATTTCCTCGAGCAATCTGGATTCCTCCTTGGTGTCGACACACTGTAACAGTCCCAGGTCTGGAGTCCTTCTATACATAATTCCTCCGCTTTGAAAGAAATTGTTGGCTAACCTTCGAACTGTGCGTTTCTGAGTATGGGTAGCGTGCTTTGGATATTCTCCCTTTGCCAAGTATTCCTTGATATCGTGGAACCACAAATTTCTGTCAATCTGTTCTTCAACATGAGCACAATAAACTAGATTCTTATGAATACCTATTGGGATAAAATTGATGAAATTCTTGTTTGGGTGTTGTTTCATTAAAGATAAAGAGCTAATGCATCTACGAACTCATTCTGAATCCTTGGAACATATTTTAATTCTTTGTGAACCTCTTGATCAACTATTGCATACAGTGCAAATATGGCAATATTTTGATGTTCTTTGTAGCCCATTCCCCTAGAACATGGTGCACCAAAATATCTGAATCTCTGATTACCAGTAGCTCCTGAACATTCATGTCAATGGCCAACCTGAGTCCCAAGATGCAAACTTATACTCCGCCATGTTGTTGGTGCATGGAAACCTGAGTTTTGCGTATACCGGATAGTGTTGGCCAGTTTCTAATACTAAGATAACTCTGATACCTACAACTTTGAAGTTTTCTGCTCTTTCGAAGAACACGCTCCAACCATCACATGCTTAAGTAATATCTTCTCCTACAAATGACACCTCCTCATCGAGAAAATATGTTTTCAATGGTTCGTATTCTTTGTCTATGGGATTTTCTGCCAGATGATCCTCCAATGCTTTCCTTTTGACCGCCTTCTGAGTTACATAGACGATGTCGAACTCACTTGGCAATATTTGCCACTTTGCTAACTTACCCATGGGCATGGGTTTCTGAAAGATCCATTTTAGTGGATCTATCCTTGATATGAGACATATAGTGTATGCAAATAAATAATGCCTCAACTTCTGAGATATCCATGTCAAAGCACAACAGGTGCGTTCCAGCAAAGAGTATCGGGCTCCGTAAGGCATGGATTTCTTGCTCAGATAATATATCGCCTGCTCCTTTCTTCCAATCTCAGCATGTTATCCCAAAACGTAACCAAAAGCTCTGTCCAATACAAACAAATAAAGAAGCATAGGTATTCCTGGTTCTGGTGGGACCAGAACTGGCGGTTTAGATAAATACTCCTTGATTTTGTCAAAGGCTTTCTTGATTTCTTTAGTACAACCTGTTGCAGCATATTTCTTAGCATCCTGAAGATTGGCTCACATATCGCGATTGATTGTGGTATGAAGAGGCTGATGTAATTGAGATGCCCTAAAAATCTCATCACATCTTTCTTGTTCTTTGGAGGTGGCAAGTCTTGGATTGCTTTGACTTTTTATGGCTCTAACTCAATCCTTTGGTGACTCACGATGAATCCTAACAAATTTCTAGACTCCAAAGGTACACTTTGCAGGATTCAGTTTCATATGGTACCTTCAAAGCCAATCAAATAATTTCTTCAGGTCTGCTATGTGATTCGTACTCTTTTTAGATTTGATGATAACGTCATCCATGAACACTACTATCTCCATATGTATCTTGTCATGGAAAATGATTGTCATGGATATCATGTAGGTGGCTCCAGCGTTCTTCAGACCAAATGGCATCATTTTGTAACAGTATATTCCCCACGGCGTGATGAAGTCTATCTTTTTAGAATTCTCTTCATCCATCCTGATTGTATCCTACGAAGCAATCCAAAAAGGATTGGAGTTCATTCTTGGCACAGTTGCCTATCGGTATGTGTATATTGGGCAATGGGAAATCATCTTTGGGACTCACTCTGTTTGGATCTCGGTAATCAACACATACTCGAACTTTCCCACGTTTCCTCGGCATTGGAACTATATTGGCCAGCCAAGTTAGGTATTTGACCACTCTAAGAACCTTGGCTTTGATTTTCTTGGTGACCTCCTCTTTTATCTTCAAACTCATATATGGTTTGAAATTTCTGTTTACCTTGAAAATGGTAATTATAATTATATTTGATTATGTGGTTCTAAAAATATGTGATCTATTTTAATACCGGTTGTTTAGGCAGTAGATGCTGAGTATGAAGCGAGAAAAATGAAATAAGTGTGAAAAGAGATAGATTGCGCAAACTAGGTATCGAAGAGGACAGTCTCGAGGGTGGTCGAGCTCGATAAACTTGATTAGGGGCTATCGATAATGGAATAAGAGTATTGAATGCCTTAAGTTTAGCCTATTTATGATCAATAATAAGCAATAAACGAAGAATAACTCAAGAATACAATAAATGAGAATCAATAATTCAATGAGACAATTGTAGAGAATGTTTTAAAGAGCAGATAATGTTCTTGTTCTTGTACTGAATATCATATATGTTACAAAGGGACAAGGTTACTCTTTATATATGAAGGGATCCCAACATAGTACATGTGTAATTAATGCAAAGAGAGATGGATGGTACAACCATTTAATGCCACAGTACGGGCCCGTACTATTTAGTCTACTTTGTCATCTTTAACAACTTGCCTCTAGCGGATTTCCCGCCTTTTCATGTCCACCCTTGACTTGTACTCCCTCGAGGTCGAGGTCCCTTGATATACATTTCCTGGAGGCTAGGGACCTTCGGTTTGCACGACCTTAAGATCGAGTACCTACGATACATACTGCCTCAAGGTTGAGGACCTTCGACGTGTATCAATATCAGAGCCCGGGCTTTCAAGCCTTCTAAGCGTCGAGATGAACGTAAAATCAAGGCTCTTCGATTTTAGCCGTATACAGATAGTCCCCGCGTTTTTTGGAGTGAAAAGACAAGAAACGATTTGAATTCACACACCTTTTAACGCCGTTATTGTTTCGTTAAACATGCCACATTGGCAGCTGATGCGATAGGAGGAATGATTTACATTCACACAGTTTTTGAAAAATATTCAACTTTATTGTGGCGGTTGGCTGTTCTTTGGATTTCACCAACGTGCATGGTTGGGCCCTATAAATATTCCTCCTCTTATCCCTAATTCTTCATTACTTCTATCTTTACAAAGAGAGCCATCCTTGTTTCCTTTCTGTATCCCTTTTCTGACCAGTTCTTTCTAGTTTCCTTCGAAATCTTTTACCAGAAATGATGGAGGTCTCCACATTTATTGCGCGAGAAGATAAAGCCTCTTCATCTTTACATTCTTCTAAGGGTAAGGTAATGATACCCCCAAATCTCGAGGAGTGTATCCCTGGTTCCTGCGAGACGTCCTCTGATTTCAAGGTTGACAAACCTTCATCGAAGCCGGAGCGATGTAAAGGCCGACTACCGCTGGGGAGATGCGGTTCAAGTGGAGATTCCTTCTCGGGAGGAAAACATAACCTTCCACAAAGCCGGTTTCATCAGTGTATATACCTATCAGTTCACCCTAGGCCCAGTAGCGTCGTCTTCATCGTTGATAGAACCCGTGGTTCTCGACTTCTACGAGCGATATCAGGTGACGCTTGTCCTGATTGACCAATCATTCTGGCACATTTTTTACATGATCAGACATTTTTCCAATATGGTCGAGGGGATGACTTTCACCCTCGAGTATATGATTAGAATGTACAGTCCCGCTCCTACCGGGGCGGTCTGATCAAACTTCATCGGTGAGCCTCGAAGGCTTTGTTTCCTTTTATCGAAGAAGGAAAGGACAGAGGGTGGCCGAGCTGCTTTGTTCGGGTTAGGACCTCAGACTTAATTTCATCCGAAAGGATGCCATTCCTTGAGGAATGGAATACGAATCCTAAGTTAATACTTTTAATCTTCTTTCATGTCAACTTTCCCTTGAACTAACTCCCTTCGATGATGCAACTGTTGCATGGTATCCTGATGCGGATAAGGATCTCTCGATCTGGGTTCGCCGGCTTGATTCGACCTTCTCGTACGCTGAGCGCGTATGGCACGATCTGGCCAGAGGTCGATGGGAAGCTAAAGACCATGGTGAGGCTTAATTTCTCATGACACTTGAGTTCATTTTTAAAGGGGATTTCTTCTGAATATACTCTGACCTGTTATGTTTTGTGTTTATGGAGGCTTAAGGGAGGCCTCTTTGATGAGGGAAGCATCGCTCTGGGAAGCATGTATCCTAAAACTGAATGAGGATAGAAAATGGAAAAGTGAATCATTGATTGAGTTTTTGGGGCCATCGAAGGCTTCAGTGCAAAAGTCAAAACCCGATTCTGCGGCTTCAACCAAGAAAGATGATTCCTCGACATCGCCTGAGGGAGGTGGTAATGTAACTACTCTTGCCTCTACTGATTTGATCACCAAAGAGCCGAGGGCTTCTAACTCGGAGGTCGATGATGTCACCCTTCCTGGGTCCGAAGGGGCTTTTGAGGGTAGGCTAGGTGATGTCCCTGAGTCGATTGCTACCCGAGATAATTCTCGAACTGAAGGGTATTCGGTGGATGAGCTGAGGGAGCTCGGATGCAAGCCGAAGGCCCCAATTGATCTATTCGGGGCCATTGATGTAGGAGATTTTCCGCTGGTTTGGACATTTTCCTCTAGGGAGACACAATATGCCCGTAACGTAGAATCTTCCGATGCCGAGGAGCTTCTCGTAGGGAAGAACATAGTCGAGGGGATATTTTCCATGGCCGAGAAGAGTTGAGATCTCAATGCGTCTATGTTCGAGGAGGTTGAAAGCCTTTGCAAACAGGTAATCCCTTCGCTGATTATTTCGACCCTTGATTAGAATTTCATTGACCCTACTTCCTTCGCGATTTCAGGCGAAAGTGCTTTACAACCAGACCACGTCCAAGTTCCAATCTGAGCTGACCCATTATGAAAGGGAGTGCAGGAGATTCTTATCGGAGGCGGGTGAGCTCAGGGCTCTTCTTGCCCAAAAGGAGGAAGAAGAGTTGGTCCTTCGAGCCCGTTTAGAAATGGCGTCTCGGAAGTGGAGTGATCTTGATGAGCAGGTAACATAGCTTTCTATATGTTTCATTTTTGCTCTCGCCTGCTATATGTACTCGATATTTATTGGGCCGATCTTTGCAGCTTAAGGAGAAAGATTCTCAGCTGCGGGAAGGATTCGGAGCCAGGGAAACTGAGATCCTTGGTTTTAAGTAGCGAGTGAATGAGATAACTTCTGAGAGAGAGACCCTTCAAGGGAAGTTATCCTTGCTTGAGGATTGCCTTCGAGAGGCGAGGGATGAAAGTAGCAAATATAAAGGCCTCTACGCTAAATCGGTCACCGCGCTATCTTCGATCAAGTCCGAAGCCGATGCGCTCATAGATTCGTATAAATTTGATGTTGTTGCTACAAATGCCCAGGCCAGGAAAGTAGCCGAGGAATCCGATCTTAAGCTCACCCGAGCTTGGAGCATGCCCGATTAAAGTTTCGGCGACAGGCCCACGAGGACATACATGTAAGGGGCTCGATTTGTCTGCCGAGATCGAGACAGTGAAGATCCTAGAGAAGGAGTCCAAGGCACTGCTTGCTTTCGAAGATTATTCGAGCAGCATCTCGGAAGATGATGAGGACGAGGGCGAAGTCCTCGAGGGGGAAGAGGCCGTCGAAGACTCGGGGGCCGAGGGCCAAGCCGCTGAAAGTATAATCTCTGAAGAAGCCGTTGAAGGCATGTCCTACTTGTAGATTAGGTTTTTTCTTATTCATCCCCCCCTGTGCAAGGGCTCCATTTTTTGGGCTTTGTAAATATGCTTCGTGAACTTTTATCATATAAAAAAAGCCTTTCGTTATTCCTTGTTTCTTTTTTGGTATATTCAACTAGTATTTGATGCTTGTCGATGATTAGCCCGATTAATAGGACTTAGAAATGAAAACCCTTAGGGTTATAAGTTGGCCCAGAGGATTTTTTAAGCTGGCGACTTAGGTTCTTACGCGTTTGGTTGGTACGACCTTTAATGTGGCGGGCGACTCATGCTCTTACGCTTTTTTGGCCATGAGGCGCTTTAGTTAACCGTATCGGGCTTAGTCGCTGATTCGGGTTTCGACTCAAAGCTCAACGGCCCTCAGGTTTTAAAATCAGTCCTGAGGCACTTTGTGTTACTATGACCTGTAGCTGGCGGCTCGGGCTCTTATGTGTAAGGTCGATATAACTTTTAATGTAGTGGGCGACTCGGTTTCTTACGTTTTTTTGGCCCTGGGGCATTTTAGTTAACCGTATTGGGCTTAGCCTCCGAGTCGGGTTTTGACTCGAGCTCAACGGCCCTCAGGTTTTTAAATTGGTCCTGAGGCGCTTTGTGTCGGTATGACCTGTAGCTGGCGGCTTGGGATCTTTCAAGTAAGGTCGATATGACTTTTAATGTAGCGAGCGACTCGGGCTCATACGCTTTTTTGGCCATGAGGCATTTTAGTTAACCATATCGTGCTTAGTCTGCGAGTCGAGTTTCGACTTGAGCTCAATGGCCTCAGATTTTTCAAATCGTTCCTGAGGCACTTTGTGTCAGTATGACCTGTAGCTAGCGGCTTGGGATCTTACGCGTAAGGTCGATACGACTAGCCGGCGACTTGGGCTCTTACACTTTAGGTTGGTACAACCTTTAATGTAGCGGGCGACTTGGGCTCTTACGCTTTAGGTTGGTACAACCTTTAACCGATTTTTTTGAAGTAAATGGAGGCCTATGATTTTATGGCAACAATCTAATGTCTCCTAGTTGTATTAGTCTGGCCGGAGCCTTATGATGGTGGTCACTGTGTTTGGCCGTAGCCTTTTACTCCCTGAGTGAGATATCCATGGCGTCTATATCGAGGGTATGCCTTTTGGGTTTTACAAGTTCGATATATAGACTTGACTTTGATATGGCTCTTACACATAAGGTCGATACGACTAGCTGGCGGCATGGGCTCTTACACTTTAGGGTTGTACAACCTGTAGTGTAGCGGGCGACTTGGGCACTTACGCTTTAGGTTGGTACAACCTTTCGTATGGTCTCACAGTTTTGATGTTGCCTCATGGAGGGCTTACGAGCTCGAAGTTCGATGTCTTGATAAGCTGACTGTCGGGGTCTGTCCGCGGGTCGGAACTAATGTTGCCTCGAAGAGGGCTTATGTTGTTGCTATTGCCTCGTGGAGGGCTTATGAGTTAGAATTTTCTTCTCCTGAGGCCTTATGGCTTCGAGTTTTATAGCTTCATGAACCGATTGTCGGGGACAGTCCCCGAGTCGGAGTTGATGTTGCCTCGAAGAGGGCTTATGGGCTCAGAGTTACCTGCCCTGAGGTCTTACGGTTTTGAGTTTTGGCGACTCGGCAGAGTGACTTTCGAGGACAGTTCCTATGTGCTTGTTATGTTTTTGGCCCTGGGGCCATCTCTTTTAAAAATGGAAAACTTCTTTGATGTGCAAAATGTTTTTATAGAAGGTGTTTCTCTGATTACTTGGTACAAGTATACAAGTTTTTTTTGTCGAGGGTTCGATTATTCTATCGGACACGGTTCATTCGACCATTTGGTCCGATACATCATTTTCCTGTCGAGACCCTCTTTGGTATATTTCAGTGATCTACTGTGGGGATTTCCCTCAGTATTCGAGGTTGATCAAAGAGAAGCCTTGAATACTTGGTGAGTTCTCCTTAGGTAGCATATGGATGTTGCGTCGTTAAAAACCTCGCCGGTAAAACCCATTTTGGGATAAAATCCGACGCGAGGGAAAAAGAGCGCAGCGCATGCTTTAAAACCTAAGGCCTTCGAGCTGGGGGATGTTTTGCTTCCCTTGACTTGCATACTTGCGCATTTGGTTAGTGTAAAAGTTTGAAGGTAATATGGGGAGGATGTACCTTAGAAATAATAGCGCTTGAGCATTGATATGTTCCAATGGTTTGCCAGTTGCTCGCCTTCCATGGTGCCTAACTTGTGGGATCCTTTACCGATTATTCCGAGGATGCGGTACGTTCCTTCCCAGCTCGGTTCTAGCTTCCCTTCATTAGGGTTTCGAGTGCTTTGGGAGACATTCCTTAGGACTAAGTCCCCGGTTCTGAAATATCAGAGGTTTGCTCTTCGGTTGTAGTATCTTTCGATTCTTTGTTTTTGGGCGGCCATCCAGACCAGTGAAGCTTCTCGCTTCTCGACTAATAGATCGAGGGCCGTGGTCATGGCCTCATTGTTTGAGTCTTAGGTGGCATGTCGGAATCTGGCACTTGGCTCCCCAACCTCGACTGGTATCAAAGGCTTGGACCCATATACCAAAGAGAACGACGTCTCTTCGGTGCTTGATTTAGAGGTTGTCCGGTATGCTCATAGTACTTCGGGCAACTTTTCCCTCCATTTTCCCTTCGCATTTTCTAACTTCTCAAGTTCCGTATGATGGTCTTGTTTGTGGATTCGGCTTGGCCGTTTGCACACGGGTGGTAGGGACTCGATAGTATTCTTTTGATTTTTTTATCCTCGAGAAACTTTGTTATTTTGCTTCCGATGAACTGCTTCCCGTTATCACACGTTATCTCAGAAGGGATCCCAAATCGGCACATATTGTGATCCCATATGAAGTCGATGACTTCTTTTTCTCTTATCTTTTCATAGACCTGTGCTTCCACCCATTTTGAGAAATAGTCAGTCATAAACAGAATAAATCTAGCTTTACCTGGTGCCATTGGTAGGGGCAGAATATGTCCATTCCCCATTTCATGAATGGCCATGGTTATAAGACCGAATGTAGCTGTTGAGCGAGTTGGTGTATCATTGGTGCAAATCTCTCACACTTGTCGCATTTTGGGACGAACTCCTTGATGTCCCTTTACATGCTGTCCCAGTAATAACCTGCTCTAATCACCTTTTGAATCAAAGAATCGGCACCGGAGTAATTTCCGCAGGTGCCCTCGTGGACTTCTCGGAGCACGTAATCAGTGTCTCCTGGTCTGAAGCATACTGCCAGGGGCCCATCGAAGCTTCTTTTGTATAGAGCTCCACTTTCGTCGAGTGAAAATCGGGCTGCTCTGGTCCGAAGGGCCCTTGATTCTTTTGGATCCGTGGGAAGCTTTCCACTTAGCAAATAATCGATGTATTTGTTTCTCCAATCCCATGTCAGGCTAGTGGAATTCATTTCGGCATGGCCTTCTTTGATCACTGAGTTGGATATCTGAACAATAGCCTCGGGGATTACATTATCTTCCTCGACGGATGATCCCAGATTTGCGAGTGCATGGGCCTCGCTGTTCAGCTCCCGAGGTACGTGGACTAGAGTCCATTCTTTGAAATGACGCAAAGTGGTTTGAAGTTTGTCTAGGTACCGTTGCATCCTATCCTCTCGAACCTCGAAGCTCCTGTTTGCTTGTTTTACTACCAGAAGGAGACACTGNTGGATATCTGAACAATAGCCTCGGGGATTACATTATCTTCCTCGACGGATGATCCCAGATTTGCGAGTGCATGGGCCTCGCTGTTCAGCTCCCGAGGTACGTGGACTAGAGTCCATTCTTTGAAATGACGCAAAGTGGTTTGAAGTTTGTCTAGGTACCGTTGCATCCTATCCTCTCGAACCTCGAAGCTCCTGTTTGCTTGTTTTACTACCAGAAGGGATTCACATTTGGCTTCGACGACTTCCGCTCCCAAGCCTTTGGCTAGTTCGAGACCTGCAATCATAGCCTCATACTTGACTTCGTTGTCAGTCAAATTTGTAGTTTTTATAGATTGTCTAATGACACCACCTGCAGGTAGCTTCAAAACTATGCCGAGCCCAGATCCTCTCATATTTGAGGCACCGTCGGTGAATAAGGTCCACACCCTTGATGATGCGACCGTTTTTAGTAAAAGTTCTTTTTCTACCTCGGGCACAAGGGCGGGCGCAAAATTGGAAACGAAGTCGGCCAGAATTTGAGACTTGGTAACCGTTCGGGGATGATATTCAATATCGTACCCCCCGAGCTCGATGGCCCATTTGTCCAGCCGGCACGTCAATTCAGGTTTATGCAATATATTTCGAAGTGTATGTGTTGTTAAAACATATATATGGTGGCTTGGGAAATAAGGTTTCAATTTTCGAGATGCACTTATTAATTAAAGAGCTAATTTTTCTAACTGTGGATACCTGGTTTCAGCATCTCCGAGGGTTTGACTTACGTAGTAGACATGGAATTGTGCACCTTGATCATCTCGAACCAGCACGCCACATACCGCTACCTCGGATACTGTTAGGTACAAGTATAGCATTTCATCCTCCTTTGAGGTGTAGAGCAAAGGCGGGCTTGAGAGATACTGTTTCAATTCCTCCCAGGCACGCTGGCACTCCGACGTCCACTAAAAGTTGTTTTTCTTTTTGAGTAGAGAGAAAAAGTTATGTCTCTGATATGATGACCTCGAGATGAATCGGCCCAGTGCTGCTATCCGCTCGGTCAACCGATGTACTGCCTTTACGTTGTTTACCACCATGATTTCTTCGATGGCCTTGATTTTGTCGGGGTTGATCTCAATCCCCCGGTTTGATACCATGAAGCCTAAGAATTTGCCCGAACCTACGCCGAAGGTGCATTTCTAGGGGTTGAGCTTCATGTTGTAGCTCCTAAGGATGTCGAAAGTTTCATGAAAATGAGTCAAATGGTCTTCCACGCGCAGATACTTAACCTTCATGTCATCAATGCAAACTTCCATGGATTTTCCTATTTGATGTTCGAACATCTTATTAACTAGGCGTTGATACGTGGCCCTTGCATTTTTAATCCCGAAGGGAATTACATTGTATCAGTATGTGCCATACTTTGTGACGAACGAAGGCTTTTCCCTGTCCTTGGGGTTCATTTGAATCTGATTATAGCCGGAGTAGGCATCGTGAAAAGTGAGAGTCTTTTGGCCGGCCGTGGCATCAATCAATCGATCGATGTTAGGCAACGGGAATGAATCCTTAGGGCATTCTTTATTTAAGTCCTTATAATCTACGGACATTCTTAACGTGTTCCCTTTCTTTGGGACCACTACTATATTGGCCAAAGTATACTCTTCGGTCAACTCTTTTCTTTTAAGCTTGTTAAATAAGAATTGTTCTCCCAATTTGATCCCGAATCATCTAAAAACAAAACTCGACCACACATGCATTTCATAATGCGTATGACAAAGCTGCTCGAGATCTTAAGCCGTTGAAGGGGATGCTAATTCTCAAAAAGACAAGTCAGGTCGTTACATTTAGAAACTCCATTAGAGTTATAATCAAAATTTATTGTCTTTGCTTGTATTTAAAATCAAATTATAGAATTTCAAGAATTTAAAAGAGAAAAATAAAGTAAAATACTTACCTTAAACTTAGAATTTATTCATGAAGAAAGTTCATGGTACAATTGAAAATAAGCATGCTCAATATTATGTACAAGTTGAGCATCATGCACGTATCCCAAAGCCTGGAGATCAAAACAGATGCCTACTATAGTAATATCAATGCATTCACGCAAATTCCTATTTCCTCTCTCCGCGAGTAGTTTAATTTCTCAAATATTAGACAACTAATTAATAGTATATCTACAAATTAAAATAACTGTCATCTACTTAATTGGTTAGAGTGTCGTGTTGATAACGTGCTATAATACATTAAAAGAAGATGAATAGTATTACCAAAAAATGTTGAGAGAGAATTCTTATTAATTTAGGATGATTTACAATCAAATAGAACACCTTTATTTATAAGGAAAAAATAACTTAACAGCAAACTAACAAATCCTAAAATCTGTTTAAAATATACATATTTACTTTAAATACAATTCTATTTATAATACTTAAAGAGTTATTATCATATAGTTGTATGTTATTGTAATTTTGAAAGCGTACAGTAAACGAAAAGGATTTAACAAAATGTGCTTAACTAGAAAAACGAAATGGGTTTTAAAAATGTGATGATTTAGCTAAAGTCCAACAACGGTTTTATAGAGTAACAACCAACATTTTTCTAGGCATATTAGGCCACGTATTTTATTTTTATTTTCAAATTGATAATGAGCTAACCTAGATTCCATTAATAAGGTTCACTAATTGACGAAAAGGAAAGATTTAAGCACTCCTTAACCCACATATTAACTACATTACTTTAATTTTTAGTAATTATAATTATTTCTATTTTGGTGTGAAAAGTATTCGAGACACTAAGCACGGGCTAATTATTAACATCCACAAGAGGAAAGAAATAACAGAGACTAATCCGATATTTGAAAGAAGGATCTCATAAAGCCCTTACACAGTGGCGGAGTCAGAATTTTCGTTAAGATGTGTCAAAACATATAAAAGTAAACACGACAGGATATTAAGAAGAGTTAATAAATGGTATATATACATATAATTTATTTTTTTACCTAGCTACACAGTGTATTTCTGCCCTAAAAGATAAATACATGTAGGGATGTACATAAATCAGGTTGGTTCGGAATTTTCAATTACCAAACCAAACCAATGATTTCAGGTTTTAAAATTTATAAATCAAATCAAACCAACAAAATCGGTTTTTCCAATCTCTATTTTTCTTAGATTTTTCGCTTTTTTCGTGTTTTCCGGCTTTTTCTCTGTAAAATCTTCATAGCACAAAATATGCAACTTGTGCTCCAAATATTTATTTAGTCCTAGTAAGATACAACTATATAATGTATTTATCAAGAAAATAACACAATAATATGAGATAAGTCATAGCATTATNTGGAGTCAAACTTCCTCTGAGTCCGTGGGAGTCCAATAACGAAGTCCATAGTAATACGCTCCCACTTTCACTCAGGAATCTCTATCTGGGGAAGCAAACCACCGGGTCTCTGATGCTCATACTTCACCTGCTGACAATTCAACCACCAAGCCACGTAAGCAATAATATCATTCTTCATCCTTTGCCACCAATAATGTTGCCGCGGATCCTGGTACATCTTGGCAACACCAGGGTGAATAGAATACTTAGAACTGTGAGCCTCCTCAAGGATCATCTCACGAAGCCCATCAACATTAGGCACACACACTCGACCCTGCATCCTCAAAACACCATCATCTCCAACTGTAACCTTCTTGGCACCATCGTGCCAAACTGTGCCCCTAAGGACCATCAAGTGCGGGTCATCATCCTGCCGATCTCTGATACGCTCGAATAAGGAAGACTGGGCGAATGTACAAGCTAGAACACGACTGGGCTCTGAAATATCCAACCTCACAAACTAATTAGCCAAAGTCTGAATATCGAAAGCTAGCGGCCTCTCGCCAACTGGGTTGAACGCAAGGTTGCCCATACTCACTGCCTTCCTATTCTATGCATCGGCCACCACATTGGCCTTTCCCGGGTGGTACAATATAGTGACATCATAGTCTTTCAATAGTTATAACCATCTCATGTGCCTCAAATTGAGATCCTTTTTCTTGAACAAATACTGAAGGTTGCGATGATCCTTGAAAACCTCACACGGCATGCCATAAAGATAGTGCCTCCAAATCTTCAACGCGTGAACAATGGCTGCCAACTCTAAGTCGTGGACAAGGTAGTTCTTCTCATGAACCTTCAACTGTCAAGACGCATATGCAATCACCCTGCCCTCCTGCATCAATACCGCTCCGAGCCCAACAGGGGAGGCAGTACAATATAGCGTGAAAGATCCTGAACCTGATGGCAATACCAACACCGGTGATGAAGTCAAGGCTGTCTTGAGCTTCTGAAAACTTACCTCACACTCGTCCGACCATTTGAATGGGGCACCCTTCTAAGTCAACTTATTAATTGGGGCGGCTATAGATGAAAAACCCTCCACAAACTAACGGTAGTAACCTGCCAAACCCAAGAAGCTCCTGATCTCCGTGGCTGAAGTGGGTCTAGGCCAGTTCTTGACTACCTATATCTTCTTAGGATCTACCTGAATACCCTCTGCTGATACGACATGACCCAAGAAGGCGACTGAATCCAACCAAAACTGACACTTTGTAAATTTAGCATATAACTGACTGTCCCTCAAAGTCTGAAGCGCTATTTAGAGGTGATGCTCATGCTCCTCTAGATTGCGGGAGTATATTAGAATGTCATAAATAAAAACAATTACAAAGGAATCCAGATAAGGCTTGAACACCCGGTTCATCAAGTCTATAAATGTTGTTGGGGCATTAGTCAAGCCAAAAGACATCACCATAAATTCATTGTGCACATACCTCGTCCGAAAGGCTGTCTTAGGGACATCGGTTGCCCTAATCTTCAACTGATGGTAGCCTGATCTCAAATCAATCTTTGAAAACACCTTGGCACACTGAAGCTGATCAAACAAATCATCAATTATCGCCAACAAATACTTATTCTTGATAGTGACTTTGTTCAACTACTCAAAGAGTCACGGAACACAACCAAATACGAAGAAAAATAAGATGACACATAATAGTAAGTAGACCCCGGATCAAACAGAATTGAAGCATCTCTATTGCAAACTAAAACATTACCTGTGATAACAGCATTGGAGGACTCCGCCTCAGGTCTTGCTGGGAACGCATAACATCGGGGCTGGGCCCCAACACACTGAACCATGTCTCTTGGACGACCTCGACCTCTACCGGGCTGACCTCCACCTCTAACAAGTTGGCCCCTACCTCTGGATACCTGACCCCTACTCTTGTCTAGCTGGGCAGGTGGTACGGCGCTGGTACTGGAACCATGGCACTAGAACCCTGATACTGAGAGCTACTCGATGCGCAAGGGCAATATCTAGCAATGTGCCTCGGGTCACCACAAGTATAACATGACTTCGGCTGCTGATACTGCTG
This sequence comes from Nicotiana knightiana, assembly GCA_005239525.1. Lineage (NCBI taxonomy): Eukaryota > Viridiplantae > Streptophyta > Magnoliopsida > Solanales > Solanaceae > Nicotiana > Nicotiana knightiana. The sequence goes on from ML437613.1 coordinate 59,965, forward strand.
GCTGGCAAACTGACTCTGTCGACCTGAATAAACACCCTGAAAAGTATGAAGAGGAGGTGCACTGATAGGAGCTGGTTGATAAGAATAAGGCATGTAAGAGCCACGACCACCGGGGGCACTATGGGATGCCTGAAGTGCTGAATGGAATGGCCTGAAAGAATGGACTCTACCAAAAGTACCCCCGCCTCCAGATGAGGCACCATTGAATCCACAGGAATTGCGAGGTCTCTTGTCTGACCCCTGACCTCCCAATCCAAGAATCATATCAACTCGCCGGGCCACATTGACTGCATCCTGGAAAGAGATCCCCATATCCTTAGCCATCTGCAGTCTGATAGGCTGAGCAAAACCCTCAATGAATCTCCTAACCCTCTCTCTCTCTCTGTGGGTAGCAAAAGAGTAGCATGACGGGCCAAATCCATAAAGAGAGTCTCATTGGGTAAAGGTCATACTGCCCTACTGAAGACGCTCGAATAGATGGCGGTGCTCCTCTCTAGTAGTGATAGGCAGAAACTTCTCCAAGAAGAGGTGTGAAAACTGATCCCAAGTAAGAGCAGGCGACCCAGCTAGTCTAGTCAATAGATAATCCCTCCACCATTTCTTGGCAAAACCAGTCATTTGGAAAGCAGCAAAGTTGATCCCATTGATCTCCAAAATACCCATGTTTCGAAGAACCTCATGACAGCTATCAAGGTACTCCTGGGGTCCTCTGAAGTGGCACCACTTAAATGAACATGGAAACGCTTGATAAACCTGTCCAATCTCCACAAAGCATGGGAGGATATAACTGCCCTATCAACGAGCGGTGCTGCAACAATTGGTTGAACTACCCCAACTGGATGTGTTGTTGGGGTCTGAAGCTGAGGAGTAATCTGCTCCGAAGTGTGGGTAGCAGGAATCTTGACTCCACCTCCAGCCTGAGATACGGCTGCTGCCAGGGGGAATGCACCAGTCTGGGCTACACTCTCCATAAGGCCCACTAGTCGGACCAAGGCGTCCTGAAGCACTGGGGTAGCAATAAACCCCTCTGGGTCCTGAGCTAGTCCCGCCAGAACGGTCTGAGCTGGAGCCTCTCCACCGAGCTCTCTCTGAGGCCCCGCAGCTGGATCTGCTGCCTGAGTAATGGGTTGAGCCTTGCCCCTGCCTCGGCCTCTACCCCTCGTGGGAGCTGCTACTAGAGGATCCAGCTGCTGGTCAGCAGAAGAAGCGGTACGTGTTCTCGCCATCTACGAGAAAATAAGAATAGAAGAGTTCAATTAGTATTGGGATGACAAGAATCGCACGGTAGAACTGAAATAAAGTGAACTTGTTCCTAACTTTATAACCTCTAGGAGATAAGTACAGACATCTCCGTACCGATCCCTCAGACTCTATCAAGCTTGTCCGTGAATCATGAGACCTAGGAAACCTAGTGCTCTGATACCAACTTGTCACGACCTGAATTCCCACCGTCGGGACCGTGATGGCGCTTAACATTTTACTTGCTAGTCAAGCCAATATTAGAGGGTTACGACCTTAAAATAATTGAAAACATTTACGAAGTTCTCCTGCCATTCAACATATGATGCCAAAATAACAAGTGAAATGGTATAACGGTGCTGCAAAAATAATACTAATGTCTAACTACCCAAGGTCTGGAGTCACAATTCACGAACTACTAAGGGTTTACCACAAGTATTTGGCTGAAAGAAAATGTATAACTGTTTCTGAACTAAATATAACAGCAAATGAATAATAAGGAAGAGACTCCAGGAATCTGCGGACGTTGGCAGATCTACCTCGTGTCTCCTGCGCAGGTGTCAGCTACTAATCAAAATCAACTCGGACCTAAACTTGGATCTACACAAAAAAATGCAAAGTCCAGTATCAGTACAACCAACCCCATGTACTGGTAAGTGTCGAGCCTAACCTCGGCGAAGTAGTGACGAAGCTAGGACAGGACACCACATAAAACCTAGACAGTATAATCATGCCATTTGATATAAAAGCAAGTAAAGAAATAAAACAACAAATAATGGGGAGGGGACATGCAGTGGGGGACTTTAACACAAGGAATGAGAAAAACGAGAAGACAGATATATAGAAAGTTATCAACAAACAAATTAAGCAACTAAAATAGAAAGGAAACTTGCACGACATCACCCTTCGTGCTTTTACTCTCAACCTCACCAAATAATAAATAGGAATACACGGCATCACCCTTCATGCTTTTACTCTCATCCTCACAAGATAATAATTAAGAATGCACGGCATCACCCTTCGTGTTTTTACTCTCATCCTCACGATATAAATAATTTATGCACGGCATCATCCTTTGTTCATTAAACTCTTCCTCACAATATGAATAAATCGTGCACGGCATCACCCTTCGTGCTTTACACTCTTCCACACATTTCACAAAAAAAAAATCAATAACATCGGATAAAGAGAAGTCTCACAAGGAAATCAATAATTCATCAATAGTTACTTTCATAATTTAACATCTCAACCTCGAATCAATATTCTCAATTTTACCCATGTCGGTGGAACCGGATACAATTCTCTCAACATTTCAATAGCAACAATAAGCATAATTAATAGGCTTTAAGACAACAAGAAAGGCAAGAATGGGATTTCACTCGCATGGTATGACTCGACCACAACGTATAGGTACTCGTCATCTCACCTACACATCATATTCCACGACAGTACACTTAGCAAATAATCACACAACACCTATTCCTTCAAGTTAAAGTTAGACACAACACTTACCTCGATTTCGCAGGCCACTCACTGCTCAAGTACACCTTTCCCTTTAGAATTCACCACCAACCCACTCGTATCTAATCATAATTAGTTTAATATCATCATTATCGCTAAAGGAATCACCTTTAATGCATAATTATAGTTTTCCTAGGTTTTCCCAACAAAAGTAAAAAATTCACTCGGGTCCCGCTTGGTCCAAACTCGAGGTTCGGACCAAAATCCTTTTACCCATTCTCCTCTGAACCCGGATATACAATTGCTTTTGGAATCCGACCTCAATTCGAGGTCTAAATTCCAAAATTTTGAAACTCATAAGTTCTACCAAAAAATCCCTAATTCTACCATGAAAATCCTAGATTCTAAGTTGAAATCTTGTTAAAAGATGTAAAAGATTGAAAGAAATAGGTTAGGAATCACTAATGAATGATTTGGGGAAGATTTGGTCTTTGGAAAATTGACTCTTGAGGTTTAGGGTTCGAAAAAGTAAAGAATGAATGAAGAATCCCGTCTAAGTCCAAAGTTATCAGCTGCAGATGTCGCATTTGCGACCTGAGCTTCGCAAATGCGAAGCCCTTCACAATCCTGCTGCCACCGCAAATGCGAGGAAAGTGTCGCAATTGCGATCACTGACCCCTTCGAATTGCGAGTAATTGTTCGCATTTGTGAACCTACCCTTTCCCAGGCTCCCTTCACAATTACGAAGATACACTCGCAATTGCGAGAAGCTGCTGGCCCTGGCTTTATTCGCAATTGCGATAAAAATCTCGCAATTGTCACACCTGCCACATTCGCATTTGCGAAGCCTACAGGCACCAGCTACACCAGCAGTTCTCTAAGCCCCAAAATCACTCCATAGCCTATCCGAAACTCACCCGAGCTCTGGGGGCTCCAAACCAAACATGCCCACAAGTGTAAAAA
>ML437614.1:1855-99281 GCA_005239525.1 Nicotiana knightiana
GATGGTTCTCTTTTGGTCTCCGTTGGCCTGCTCGGGATATTCTCTTGTCTTCAAAAATCTTTTAATATCATGATACCATGGTTGGACATTGGGTTCTACTTCGACCGTGTTGCAATAACCATGTCTCTCCTTGATTTGGATCTCCAATGGGTCTATGTGAACATTACCCGGATAGGGTAGCATTGCAGCTAGGGTGGCTAGCGCATCAGCTAACTCATTGTGGCACCGAGGAATATATTTGAACTCGACGGCTTTGAATCACTTACTAAGATTCTCCACATGCTGTCTGTAGGGAAGGAGTTTAACATCCCGAGTTTCCCACTCTCCCTGAGCCTGCTTAATGATCAAATTGGAGTCCTCCATGATCAACAACTCCTCTTCATCCATGTCAATGGCCATGTTCATGCCCATTATACAAGCTTCATATTCAGCAGTATTGTTTGTGCAGAAGAAACGGAGGCGGGCCGTGGCAGGTTAGTGTTGTCCTGTGGGTGAAATCAAGATTGCCCCATCCCAATACCTTTCGCATTGGCTGCTCTGTCGAAGAACATTTTCTAGGTGTCAGCGCTTTCCGAGATTATTTCGACGGAGTTGATTTCTTCATCCGAAAAATAAGTGCTCAAAGGTTGGTATTCATCATCAACCGGATTTTCAGCTAGATGATCGTCCAATGCTTGAGCTTTCATAGTTGTGCGAGTGACATAGACAAAATCGAGTTATGTTAGCAAGATTTTCCATTTTGCTAATCTCCCAGAGGGCATTGGCTTTTGGAATATGTACTTCAAAGGATCCAGCCTCGTGATGAGGTAGGTGGTATAAGACAATAAATAATGTTGGAGATTCTGAGCAACCCAAGTTAAAGCACAGCAAGTCCTTTCTAACTGAGAATACTTGGCCTCATAGCTTTTGAACTTCTTACTTAAGTAATAAATGGCCTGCTCTTTCTTCCCGGTTGCATCGTGTTGCCCGAGAACACACCCAAAGGAATTTTCTAGCACTGTCAGGTATAAGAACAGAGGTCTCCCTAGTTCTGGTGGGACTAACACTGGAGGATTTGACAAATATTCTTTGATCTTGTCAAAAGCGTCCTGGCACTCGTCTGTCCATTTGATGGCTGCATCTTTTTTCAACAGCTTGAATATAGGCTCGCATGTGGAGGTCAACTGAGCGATGAACCTGCTGATGTAATTCAACCTACCCAACAGACTCATGACTTCCTTCTTGGTTCTTGGGGGTGGGAGATCCCGAATAGATTTTATCTTTATTGGGTCCAGCTCAATGCCCCGTCGACTGACTATAAATCCCAGTAATTTTCCGGATGGAACTCCGAAAGCGCATTTGGCTGGGTTTAATTTCAAATCATATCTGCACAGGCGTTCGAAGACTTTCCTCAAATGTTGCACGTGGTCATTTTGGGTTCTGGACTTAATGATCACACCATCCACGTACACCTCAATCTCTTGATGCATCATGTCGTGAAATATGGCGGTCATGGCCTTCATATAAGTTGCCCCACCGTTCTTTAAACCAAATGGCATGACCCGGTAATAGTATGTTCCCCAGGGTGTAGTGAAGGCTGTCTTTTCTGCATCCTCTTCATCCATCAACACCTGGTGATATTCGGCATAGCAATCGACAAAAGACTGTACCTCATGTTTGGCACAATTATCAACTAGGATGTGTATGTTTGGCGGTGGAAAATTATCTTTGGGACTTTCTTTATTCAGATCCTGGTAGTCGACACATACTCGGACCTTTCCGTCCTTTTTAGGCACCGGAACCACATTGGCCAGCCAGGTGGTGTATTGGACCACTCGGATTACTCCAGCCTTCAGTTGTTTAGTGACCTCTTCTTTGATCTTGTCACTCATGTATGTTTTAAATTTCCTCAGCTTTTGTTGTACAGGTGGATGACCGGGGTAGGTTGGAAATTTGTGTATCACCAAGTCCATACTTAGTCCGGGCATGTCATCGTAGTACCAAGCAAATACGTCTTTGAATTCAAATAGGAGTTGAATCAAGGCGTCCCTAGTATTTTCATCCGTGTGGACGCTTATCATGGTTTCTCGAATCTCTTCTTCATTGCCCAAGTTAACGGGTTCCGTTTCATTTAAGTTTGGATTTGGCTTATTCTCGAACTGTTCCAATTCTCGATTTATTTCCCTAAAAGCCTCTTCTTCTTCATATTCCAGTTCTTGATTCATTATTTCGTGGTTAGGCGGCGTATTAATATCAGAGCATGAAGTCCGCAAGCATGTCATGTTTTTTAAAGCCGCATTATTAGGACTGAAAAATAAGAAAAAGTAAACAAAAATCAAGAAGAATAATAGACGATGAAATTGTGATTTCATTTCATTGAATTTGAACATAAGAGGGTTTACATCGGAATTTAAAGGCAAGAATTTAAAAATACTTGAGTTACACCCTGAAATAACTCATAGTGCAGAAAGGATGGAAAAGGCTGAACTACCGGGACTCCCGCCTGACGGGGAATGGAGTAGACTTCCAGTTTGCAACTTGGAGTCAGGCCCCATATACTGTACTTCGGCAGTGCTGGAGCCTTCTCCTGGTTGGACAATATGGGCCTCATACAACATCTGCCTCATTGCTCCGCATATTTCTTCTATTTCTTCGGTCGTGAAAGCCTCTTCCTCTCTCTCCACGTATTTTGGCTTGACAAATGATGCGATGATGTGCGGTATCGGCTGAGGCAATACCCAACCATTTTTCTTACGCTGGTCATCCCATTGTTCATCGTCGAGGGTAGCTTGAAACCCTATGCCAAAAAACTTTTTATTGGTAGGCAAAGTGACGGGTTCTTTAATGCCTTGCAAGGACACCCCGAGCCCTTTTCCAGGTGTGTACCCATGTTTAATCATGTCATTGGCGACCATAATTGACGTGTTTGATAGGAAGGGTTGAGTGCACGGGGTTTCTTCCTCATGCTGGTCCGCAACCACAATCTCGAAAGCCTGGTAGACTATGTGCTCGCTGCCCTCTCTTGCTTCCAGGCATGGAGCCAATGGGTCCCTGTAAATATATTGCTCGTCTTCCCCATGGACCACGATTTCTTGGTCCTCATATTCGAACTTAACCATCTGGTGGAGAGTAGATGGCACTGCCCCTGCTGCATGGATCCAAGGCCTCCCCAGGAGATAATTGTAGGAAGTATCCATATCCATGACCTGGAATGTCACTTCGAAATCTACAGGGCCGATTGTCAAGACCAAATCAATCTCCCCGATCGTGTCTCTCTTGATACCATCGAATGCACGGACGCACACATTGTTGGGCCTGATTCTCTCAGTCTCGATCTCCATTCTTTGTAGGGTCGATAGAGGGAAAATATCAACCCCAGATCCACCGTCCATCATAACCCTTTTCACATAGTAACCTTCACATTTAACAGTTAGGTGGAGAGCTTTGTTGTGGGTAGCCCCTTCTGGGGGCAAGTCATTCTTGCTAGATGAGATCCGGTTGACTTTAAAAAATTGTTCTGCCATTCTGTCCATTTGCTCAACTGTGGTGTTGGCCGGAACATATACTTCGTTAAGGGTTTTGATCAGGATTTTCTGATGCTCGTTTGAATTTACCAGCAAGGATAGAAGTGAGACCTAAGTGGGGGACTTTCTGAGCTCCTCGATCATGGCGTATTCAGCGGTTTTCATATTCTTGAAGAATTCTTCTGCCTCTCCAGCACTGATCAACTTTTTAAGCGGAAAGTGTTTCAGCTTGCTTTTGCTTAGTTCTTCCAGGTCGAGGTATTTCTTTAATGAGTTTATATCGCCTGTTTGCCCAGTAATCTCTTTCCCTTTGTACGTCACCATCGTCCTGTGGTAATTCCAGGGGACGGTAGTAGCATTCTTCATGGGAGTTTGCAATGTGCGGCTAATAACAACAGGCTCATTCAGCCTTGGTGAAATTATTTGCCCCCGCGCCACATACGTCCCTTTCGGCACGTACATTTTTGGGCCATTCATTATTGCCTTGTTGAATTGTAACCTTCTGGGAGGGCTCAACACACGTTTTTCCTTCCTATGTGCCTTGGGGATGTAAAGGACAGCGTCTTTAGAGGGTCCTCTATTTGTTTCACTCTCAGACTTTTTCGTGACCTGGGGGACGGGGTTACTCTTCTTCATCTCCTTGACTGGTTTGGGTGCCGCCTTGGGTTTTCTTTCCACATCTTCGATGGCGATGATGGCCTTTAGAGCTGGATCAAAATCCTGGTCCTCGCAAATCATGCCGATGACGGGCCAATGTTTGTGAGTGGGCAGTGGATTGTTTATCACATTGGGAGCTTCTTCAACCCTTAATACCACTTTCTTTTGTTCTATAAGGCATTCCAAGGCCCTTTTGAGGGTCCAACACTCCTCCGTGTCATGCCCTCCTTCTCCAGAATGGTAGGCACAATTGGTTCCCGGCTTGTATGATGCTGATGCTGGGTTTTGCCTGGTTGGAGGTACGGGTTGTAGAAGCCCCATCTGGACTAATTTTGGGAAAAGGCTTGAATACGGCTCCCCGATAGGAGTGAAGTTAGGTTTCCATTGGTGGTTCATGGGGGTAGGTGTTGTACGGGTAGTTTTGGGGAGGACGTGGATTATATGGAGCTGGGGGAGGATGGTTGTTTCTCGGAGGTGGAGCTCTATTCTGATTGTATTGTTGTTGCGGCCTGGGATGTGGTTGAGCGTTCATTACCGCATAGGGAAGAGGGGGCGTAGCATAAGCTGCGTCTTGGTGAGAATAGTAATGTTGGGAAGCTTTGGGAAATGGACGTGGGTATTGTCGAGACTTCCTGACATCGGAGACCATCATAGCCCCTTCTTCTTTCTTTTTTCTGTTGTCTGCACTCCCGGATCCGCTTTGGATGGCCTGGGAGGTTGTTCTTATGGAAGATTGGCTCAGGATACGACCAGTTTTTAGACCATTCTCCACCATTTCTCCGATTTTGATTGCTTTTGCAAATGGTTTGCCCATGGCGGACATCATATTTTGGAAGTAATCAGCTTCATGTGCTTGTAGAAAGACACTAACCATTTCAACCTCAGCAATCGGAGATTTGACCCTGGAGGCCTGCTCGCGCCATTTGATGGCGTACTCTCTGAAGCTCTCTGAAGCTCTCTTTTGATATTGCATAGTGAGTTCCTATCGGGAGCGATGTCCACATTGTATTGGAATTGTTGGAAAAAGTCCCGTGCCAGGTCATCCCATATGTGCCAGCAGGATATATCCTGGTCCATGTACCATTCTGATGCAATTCCCGTCAAGCTTTCTCCAAAATATGCCATGAGAAGTTCCTCTTTCCCATCTGCTCCTCGGAGCTGGTTACAGTACCTTTTCAGATGAGCTATGGGGTCCCCATGTCCGTCATATTTTTTGAACTTGGGGGTTTTAAACCCAAGAGGCAAGTGGACGTGCGGGAACATGCACAAATCTGCATAGGAGACGCTTTTCTGCCCGCTCAGCCCCTGTATATTCTCTAGGCTCTATTCAATACTCTTCATTTTCCAAGTTATTTCTTCGTGCTCGAGGGTTTTCTTATCTTGTCCCAAAGTGACCTCAAGCTGAGGTTGTTGGGGATATGCATTGGGAGTAATATGAGTGGTATCCAGATGGGCGGACGGTGTTTGGAATGTGAAGGGTGGAGGCTCGAAACTTGGTCCAGAGATAGTCGGCGGAGCCGTGGCAGAGATTGGCGATGCGGTGAAGATATTGGAAGACACACTGAAAAACAGGGCCTGGGGGTGAACCTTAGAAGGCCTTCCGGCAAAAGTGAGTCGACATAGTTGGATATCCCAACGGCGTGGCTGGGTAGCTTATGGGGATGTTGAATGTCCCGCGTGCCCTAGGAATTATCTCTAAGAAACCCGGGATGGTACTGGGTGGTTCCCTACCATTGGACCATGCGTCCCACATTTCCAGCATGCGGCAACGCAGAGTCCTGTTCTCTTCAGCTGTTGCTGACTCAGACATTGGGATGGCTGGATTTAGGTCTTCTACGGAAGTGTTGACGATTGGCAAGTGACTTTCAGACGTCATTTCTATGCTCTCTTTTGATCTAGTGAAGTAAGGATGGGAAGCCAGGTTACCGCAAAACCAACCACCTAAAAATACCTTTTAGATTGAACCAACAAAATGTTAGGTTGAAGCATTTATCACATAGGCAATCGCACGTTTGGGGTATGCAATGCACCTGAGCAATTTAAATTCTTTTCTACATGTTTTTGCAACAGTCCTGTACTTCATCCCAGCTTTATTTATGGATTTCCTACGTATCACGGTGCCGAGTGAATCAAATCATCACGTATTTCATGCGACAAAACCAAAGGACAGAAATGCATATTTTTTCTAAAAGTTTCATTCTAAAATTTTCATTCATTAAATAAAACACTTCTGATTACAGAAAACTTGTAGCCCACTTTTGGAATTTCAAAGTTTGCAAAACAAACTAGACACATATTTTCTAAAAATATAAAAACTACTATGGACTCAGACATGACTACAACTAAAATAATGAAACACAGACTCGAAAAACATCAAAAATACATCAGTGCTTCCGTTGCTCCAGGGGACGGTGGGGCATCATTCGGCCTTGCCACGGGCCTGCATGTTGTGTCTTGCTGGAGGCGGTAAAGGTCGTCCATTATCTTGTGGACGAAGATCATAACCGCTGAGAAGAAGGTGGTCCGAGTCATATCTTCGCATTCCTGGAATTTGGTGACGATGTAGTCAGCTATCTCTCGGACCCTTCACCTGATGATACCTTTTTCCTGAAGTAGGCGCCCGATTTGTTGGGATCTCGCCTCTAAAGTCTGGTGTCTTTGTGACTCTGCTCTTTCCATTATTGCAACTCTTTTTCCAACTGAGCCATCATGGCATAGCACTGTTCCCTCTCTGTCTTAAATCTTTTTGCATGTTTGGCCATTTCTTTCTCGAGGACGGTCAGCTTTTCCTTCAAGCCTATGACTTCCTGGTCATATTTCCGTTTTAGTCTCTGGACAAACTCTGTCTTTCCTCTGTACTTCTTGTTAATCTTGCCCGAAATCCGACCAGTTCTTCTTCAGCTTTGTCTAGATCATTCCCATAGCTGCACACTTTATGCCTCAGGCTATTGATAAGCCTTTTGTCAGTTCTACTTCTCTCTGGGTTCTCAGCAGCTGTTTTTAGTTCCTGTATCTGGGCCCGGAGAACTTCATTTTCTTGGGCTAATCTATTTTTCTCCCCTTCAATTGTGGCAGTATGTAGAATGTTTTCAAATTTGGTTTCCCTGACCTGGGCTTCCAACTTTCTTATGGTGGCTCGGTAGCTGTTTTCCTTTTCTAACCAAGCCCAATGCTCTTGTGTTTGCTCGGTGAATCGTTGCATGTGGGGTCTCTTTGCGGGTCATTCTTGCTCTTGATGCTCCCTGCCTCTTATGCCATACCAAGAAGTGTAGGCGGGTTCCACTTCCCCTTTAGATAAATTTCTCACCCGACTTTGAGGTTCTAAAAACCTACACACGTTCCAGATTTGACGGACCCTGCCTTCAGGAAATGCAGCTCTCGGGCATAACTCAATGGCTTATTGGCTTAAGTCCTCGTCATGGGGAACACCATGTTGTCTCCCCAACTGGCGTAAGACCCGGTGTGGGGCATATGGCTGAATGCTTCGCAGGCCCATTAACAGGAGATAGCAAACCTCAGCAGACATATTGATAACCTCACCAACAGGGAGCCACCCAAACGTCCACTGGATTTGGTCGGCAGTCAATGAACTCAAGTATGAGTGCCAGACTTCCGTGCCCTTAGGAAATTTGTGGCCCTTTACCCGAGTACTATGTTCCTCGATGCAATTCAAACCGGTTAAGCCATAGTTCATGTAGCCTGGGCGGTGACAGAGGTGCTCGATCAACAAGATTTGTAGAAGCAGGTTGCACCCCTCAAATAATCTTCCCCCAGATTGGCAAACTGTCAGAGCACGGTAAATCTCAGCTAAGACCATCGGTATAAGTGTTCCATTTGATTCTTTCATCATGAAATATGCCATTCCCACAAGCGCGATATCTATGCATCCGTTACTTCTTGGGCAAATCAAGGTGCCCAAGAATGCTACCACAAATGCTAGCCCCCGGCGGGCTTCCCATTTAGCCTGATCTTTGTGAGTTAGATCAGTGTTGTTAGCCTCATAACCCTGGGGATCTCCATAACGTCTGTAAAGAAAATAGAAAGTGCAGAAACCTTCGGACAGGTGTGGGTCTTGGACGTCCCGGCTAATGTTCAACAGATCCGAAAACTTATGTGGAGTCACCACCCTGGGTGCCACTGGGTACCGACTTCTAACATTGTCATTTAGACCAGCATACCCTGTTATTTCCTCTAGCGTGGGCGTCAATTCAAAGTCTGAAAAGTGGAACACGTTGTGGGCAGGATCCCAAAATGGTACTAGAGCCTCGACGATGTCCAACCTCGGCTTGATTTTTAGAAGACAAGTAAGTCCCCCTAAAGCTTTCATAACAGACTTTTTACTAGCTTCCCCCAAGTCCCTCCACCACATATGGAGTCCTAGAGGGATTTCCTCGTTTGCCCTGAAGGGAATGTTTTCAATTGTATTCGTCCTGCACATTCGTTTTTTGATTAAAACCACAAAAAATTTTGAAAAGTGTTATTTTTTAAAAGGGTTTTGTAATAAAGAAAAATGGACCATCTTTGCGAATACGGCCCTTCAATACTTCGGGTAGGAAGTTTTTTAAGGTTGTGTTTTCAAATTGGGTCGAAATTTAAGGACAAATCACAGGCGGCCACTTTTGCAAAAACGGCCTACCGGTGCCCCACTTGGGCAATCAGGCTATAATGGCGTCACCTAATTTTATTTAGGACTATATCCTTTGATTTTGAAAAATAGAGTTGGATCCGATGAGGGTTGCCTACGTATCCCACACCCGTGAGAATCAAACAATGCGTAGTTTAGAAAAATCCTGACCGATTAAAAATATACACCCACTCCTTTTGTTTCGGAATATTATTTTTAGAAATTTTGGCAGAGTTTCGGGATAAATACGAGGATTTTTCAAAACAAGGTGAATTTTCTATTCTACCTCACTCTCGGTTTTTCTGTTCATTTTATTTTAGTCGGTCAATACACAAGATGAAACAAATAAATGCATATGTAGCAGGTAAGATGCATCAGGGTAGTCTTTTATTTTTGGGTACACCTATCCTAGACGTACCCAACCCCTGTGGTGAGTCCCCTAAGTCAAATGCACGTGATCAAAATAATCGTTCCTACTAGGGATCCGGCATGAGGCTATGTTATACTAAGTTTAAATCCTGGGGTTTTGTTCTAGACCAGGCTTACCCAAGCGGACAGCTCGAGCTGGGGGGGGGGCAGCGTACCGGGAATACAGAAGCTTCACCGGCTTTGCAACTTGTCCGTACCTCATTCTAGAATTTGGATATGAATCTAACAGAAAAGAAGTCACACGAAGTGCACACTTCCCAGATGATTTAGAAGACTCGGAGAGAAGAAGGGTTTCGGCACAGTTTATATCCAATTTAGATAATTTCAAAGCGGTAAAAAGCGGCATTTAGCACATTAGGTTTAAACATGTAAAAATCAGGTAATAATGAAAGCCAAATATAACAGCTATTCTAAGCTCAAATTCTTGAACCCTGAACCAGAGATTCTGGGTTCACATTTCCCCAGCAGAGTTTCCAGAGCTATCACACCTCCTTTTTAACCAGTGAGGGTAATAAGGGAGTTTTTTCAATTAAAGTGATATTATTCGGTTTTGGGACTTATTATTATTTCAGAGTTGCCACTCGGATTTTTGACAATGCTCTGGGACACCATTTTAATTTAAAATCCCAAACCGAGGAAATTTTGACTCTGTTTTGATTTGTCTGCGACCAGAAATTCAAGGAATTATGTTAACCCGAGAGAAGGTGTTAGGCACTCCCGAATTCCGTGGTTCTAGCACGATTGCTTAACTACTAATATTTGGCCTAATCATCTAATTATTTACATATTTTAAACCTATTGTGCTTTTTTAGCCTTTTTCACTTTTAAAAACCGCTTTTAATACTTATGGATTTATCTTGAATAAGACACGATGTCGTGCACTTACTTATTTTTGGACACATTATAACCATGCCACATGAAATGCACCTATAACTACAACATGTGATTTTTATTATTGTTTGAAGTTGAGGGTCGGGGCACGAGTTGCCACGCCCGAGTGTAGGTTATGGTTGTTTGAAGTAATTTTCGATTACTTACTAAATTTCAAACTAAAGGAATACTTTTCTACCTACAGGATATATAGAGGATTATCTAAAATTAAGTTCACTAGCCTAAAGGACAGCATATTTTGGGCTACGGCCATATTTAGCCCTAAATTATTTCACCTCTTTTTGGCCAATCCTAATTTGGCTATTGAACAAGAAGGGATTTGTGTAATTTGAACTAAACACTACTAGATACAGGTATAAACAGAAACATTGCACTCTGAATGATAATTAGGAGAAAATTTGCACATTTAATGTTGTTTTCCAGTTATCAGATGGACATTGTTTGAAAAATCATACTCATATATATCAAGGATTCACTAGATTAACCATAAGTAAATCGCGGGATTTTTGAAGGTGCGGGTTATCAAAAAATGAAATTTAAAGTTTTGGACAGATTAGTCTTAAAACCAAGATCATACCAATTCTAAATGCTTTTGAATTTTTAATCTAGAATTGCTTTGTGGTTTCTTTTTAAGGAAGGATGTAGCGCGAACAGCTTTACCAGTTCAGATTTGGTCGTTTAAAACACAGGTTACTAGAATCGAAATTCATTCATAAAAATATGCGTACGTTGGTTTCAGAAAATTTATAAGATGCGGTATGAACTGAGAGTAATTAAATAATTCCGACTTAATATTGAAGACAACTAAAATCGGAAATAGCTGTTTCCAAATCAATAAATGTTTGTAAAATCCTATGCATGCTAATTTCGAACATACACTCCATTTTTATCTACTGTCATCATGCTAATTTTAGAAAACAGGGACACGAATTGTAAGTTTGACATTACTAAAGCCTTCTTTTCTAAAATCAGTATGAGCACTAAATAGAATTAACTGTACAGTCCAATTTAGGTTACAGCCTAGAAGAATTACAGCATCATTGCTACTATGAGAATATATTTTTTCAAAAGAGAGGAAAACTAAAATGGCGACTTCAAGCTAGTTGTCTGAATTCAATTCTTCTAAGGTTTTGCATGCGAGACATCTTTCGTAATCTGTGGAACACCCCAAATAATTGGGTGTGCTATGCATCCACCAGACCAAACAGGACCATGAAAAGAGGTCAAGTTTAAACCTGATGATGTTGTGCTAAACCATACTAAAAAGCAGAGTTATTTATGTATTTTTTTTGGTGTGAACCTGACCATGAATGGGTCAGACTTTAATCCCATAATGCCAACACAAAACTAAGTCTAAATTTATATGGAGACTTGCTTACTGAGTCTCTTTAATGACCACGGAAACACAAATAAGACCATCTTTTTATCTAAAACTATAAGTCCAAAATTTTGCAATTTGGACAGTAGTAACAACAGACATTCAGACATTTATAGGATGAGCCATACCATAAAGGAGGTTAGACTCAACCTTGATGATGTTTTACACCACTTTAACAGAACAGGTTCCTTCCTTTTTTATGGACTGAATCTGACCATAAAAGGGGTCAGATTCAACTCCATAGAGGTCATATTTTGTAACTTTCGACTCATACTTATACTATGACTTTGATTTTTAGGCATGTTTTAGAGAATAAATCTGATCATATTAAGGGATTCAGATTATTTTCCCTAGGAGCCTTTTGATTACCCACTTCTTATCCGTAAGGGGGTGATTTCCAGCACCTTAGGCTACTGTTTAGGCACTATCAAGGGGTGAATTTGACTATTACGGAGTCAGATTCATCTACCCTAGTGCTACTACTAACATAATTCTAATTGATTATTTAGGCATTTTAGAGGATGAACCTGACCATTTAGAGGTTCAGATTCCTCAACTCTAATGCTTTTTTAACTACATACTTTGTACCCTTTTGAAGGGTAAACTTCAGCCAACCATGATAATGTTTGTGCACTCATCATGGGGTTGGTTTGATTATTGAAGAATCAAACTCATATATCCTACTGCAAATTACCTTAATATGCTAAACATAAAATTAACATCTAACTACTAAATGCTAAATGTATTGACTGAAACTTAACAAATAATCAAACTAATTCCAGGAATTACATACATACATTCAAATAATAGTAACCTTACTTCAGTTTTTATATCAAGAACGGAGGAGAGGAAGATTCAGATTCATGCAAGCTTAAAATAAACACAACACGAATGAACAATTTCAGCACAATTAATTCTATCTAAAGGTTCACTGTTACATACCTTTAAAGAGGAAAAATAATGGCAAAAAGACTTGACCAAATAAAGGTCAAGTATGAACAACAATCAGCAAGAAGGAAGAGAATTCAGCAGCAGCAAATAGAAAACTGATGA
Organism: Nicotiana knightiana; assembly: GCA_005239525.1. NCBI lineage: Eukaryota > Viridiplantae > Streptophyta > Magnoliopsida > Solanales > Solanaceae > Nicotiana > Nicotiana knightiana. The sequence continues at coordinate 14,391 of ML437614.1, forward strand.
GTGGCTAGAATTCATGATTTTAAGCATTATATACCTTGCATTTTATGAGATGGAAACGGGGCTAAACGGATGCAAATACGTCGAAGAATACGCGAAAGGGGACGCCCGGACGATAGCCGGGCGACAGAGCCAAACAGCCTGACCCAGCCTGGCCTTAGCCAGGCGCTAGAGCCCTAAATCCAGGGGCTGCCTGGCCTTACCCAGGCATTTGGGCTGAAACGCCAGGGTCCCTGGACGGCCAGAAATCGAGTTTTGACGGGTTTTAAGTGTTTCCAAGTTAGAATAGAAGTCTTTGACACGTTTAGGGTTCATCCTAAACATATAAATAGACCCAAAAACATCACATTAGAGGACTTTGGATAGGGGGATTCGACAGAGGACTTTTGACGGAGGATTCTACTTAGTTTTTCTTCTCTTCTCGTCTTTTAGTTTTATAGTTTATTAGTTCTAGAGTATTGGGTGTTACATGAACGTTGTAGTTGAAGCTTGAATTATTCTTATTGTTTTATCTTAATTGGTTTGTTTATTCAATCTTGCGCTTAATTATTTAATTGCTTGATCACCAATTGAATACTATCTACGAATCTAGGGTTGAACTCGGGAGAGGGAATTCTAGATTGCATATAAGATTGGGTAGAGCAAGATCTTAACCCTTCAGGGGAGCGGATTTGCGGTTAGGATAGGAATATACCTAATCGCCTTGCTTGGTTATTATACGGGAATTATTAATGCGTTCTTGTTAATCCTGATTCCATAGGAATATAGGCATTAGGTTAGCTTGAATAGGCGAGTTGTACTTCGGGAGAAGGCTACGAGCAATATTAACCTCGTCAATCAATAAACCTGATTAGAAGATTTAGGTCGAAAACTCAACGTGATTGTTTAACAACCCATAACTCTAGAATATCAATTTACCTTGAATTAGTCTTTAAGTTAGTTGTCTATTTAATCTTTTGATTTACTATTTTAGATTAATTCTAGTTAAATATTTGTTTGAGTTTAGTTTAGTGGATAGTTAATCACAAGTCTCTGTGGGTACGATATCTGGACTTAAAATCCTATATTACTTGTCGACCACGTACACTTGCGTGTGCATTGGGAAATCAACCAACAAAAACCCAGGGACAAAACCAAACAGTCCAGCAAGAATTAACCCAGAAATCTTTGAGTATGAATGTTTGAAGAAAACTTCCAGAAATCAGAAATCCAAAAAGAGAAGATAGCCGTTGGGCTAGGCCATTTAGTTGTGGACTTGTTTTCAAAAAGGAAATTAGATTTTTTCCTTTCAAATAATACTTTTCTTTTTTGGAACCTTTTGTTTTCGAATGGAAAGTATTTATGTCTTTTTCAGTAGCTAGAAGAGAGTCTTTTTCAGAGTGTCCACCCCCAAAAAAATCCTCCTCTAGACTAAAGGGAGGGGGTCTATTTATAAGATATTTGGGAATGGGTTATTATTTGGAATATTCCAAATCCAAAAGCTTAAAATAGTGCATAGGGCAGCTGTCCACCTTATCTTTGGGACAGCTGCCCCTATTCTAGAACTTTCCTACCTATTAAAAGACCCTTTTTCCCTTAAAATTCGGATTTCCTAAGTCTACATTACCTATTGTACGCTTTGGATTCCCTGAATTTACCATAGGGTAATCAAGGTTACTCACTTGGGTTATTATTTAATCTTGGTTAGTTAAAAACTAATTAACCCATTTTAGTTAACTAGGGGTTGTTCTTGACTAGAGTTAAGTTAACTAATTAACGGTTAATTGATTGAGTTCCTATTAGTTAACTAGGTTTAGCTTGTTAATTAATGTAAGTCAATCAACTTAATTCCCTAACCTAAGTTAACTGATTTGGTTTGGTTAATCTAACTTAATTACTAAAAATCAGAAACTCAATTAAACTATTAAGACTAGGTTAAATTATTTGTTTGAGTTAATTAAACCCAAACTAATTGTCTTAGACAGATTTTAGGATTTAGCTAATTGTTTAAGAGATTATTAAACTAGATTAACCCAGTTAAACAAGTTGTCTTTTATAATCTATTATTAGCTAAGTTAATCTTGAGTTAATTCACGACCATGCACTGGTTCGAAATTACTGTTTCTATAATTAATTAGGTTAATTAAACTAACTAATCTAATTACTGAAATAAACTATGAAACATTTAACAACCATGCTTTACAAACCGTAAATCCTAACAACCGTATACTCACTATCATCTAATCAAACAGGCAGGGAATCGTGCATACATTTATAAGTCTTATTATGCAGGTAATCATGCTTGTCAAGAAGAAACTATTACTAATTAAGAACATGCTTTTCAAAAATATAATCAAAGCTTAATTAATCAGGGAGACAAAGCATGGATAATGATACAAAACAGTGAAGAAGAACAAAAACCTAGAACTAAAACAGTAACAAGATCAGTGGTTACCAAAAAAAAAATTCGTGATTTTGGCTTGAGAACAAACAGGTACAGAATAATAAAACAAAGGAAAAACTAATCTAGACAAAAAAAAAAAAGCAAAGCAAACAGACATTTAAGCATAGAAACAGTAAAGAAGAGATGAAATACCCGTTAAAAGGGTTTTGGCCGGAAAAATTAAAGGTTGTCGGGCCTTGCTGGACTCCGGCGGGGTTTGAGAATAACCCAAACCCACATGAACCAATAGCTCTCATCAAAATCTATTGACTCATGCGGGTACGAGTCATCAAACGTTCTTGAATTGGCCGGATATGGACATTTAGGTTTTTCAGTATTCTAGATCTAAATTTCGAAGATTTTGGTTGGGTTTTTGGGGAAACTGATAGTGGGACGGGGTTAAGGGGGAGGTGAGGACCGTCTGGTGATAATTTGGGGTTGATTAGTGGAGGTCCGGTGGCCGGAAGGCGGCGGAACCTGGTGAGTCGGCTAGGGTTAGGGAGACAGATGAGAGAGCAGGTCTGTGGGGGTGTAAGGCTTTGAGTTCTGAGGGGTAGGGGGGTTTAGGAACAGATATATAGGTTAGGGTTGTTGAGTTCCCAGCCGTTGGATCTAAATAGATCAACGGCTGGGATTGTTTCCTTAATTGAAACGGGGTCGTTTTGGGGGGGGGGGGTAACAAGGGTGTTTGGACGGGTTTAGGGTCTTGGGCTGGGTGTGTTTGTATATAGAGAAGGGGTTTGGGCCTGGGTAANAATTACAAATAATATATTAATTATCTCTAACACTAGTTTAAATTTTAATTAATGAGTAAATTAAAAGATGAAATTTCTCGTTAACATTTGTAATTATTTGAAGAACAATTTCCCGTAATTTTTCGTAATTTTCCAATAAAATGATTGAAGTTATGCACCAAATCATGCAACTTTAAATCATTTATGAATTTTAAAAGACAAATTATGATTTATGCAATGCAAATAATCCGCACACAGACATTGAAATTCAACAAAGGTTTATAACATTAATTAATTTATTGAATTATGTAGGAATATATAGTAGGTTAAAAATTACATGCTCACAACTCTTACCTCGATTTATTGTTCTAAGGTCAACTATCAAACTCCAGGTTACGTTCGTTGCTTATCCCATATGTGTAAATCTATGTCCTTTAGTGCTTCCTCATTACTGTTCATCTTAAGAGTGACGGCCTAATCTCATCTCTTACTTTGTGACTTTTGTCCATCCATTGTTGATTCACCTTAATGTTGATCTATCATCTACCACTAACAACTTGACCTTTTATGTAATATTTTCGCTAAGGCTCACATCTCATAGGGGAACATCTGAAATGATTAGACTGATCCACCTGGGCGATATCATGCTTTCATAACCGTATTTCATAGTATCTCAGTGTGATTCACCTTATGTGGGTATTTTAATCTTGTACAATTCATGAAATTTCCCTTTTTTTTCTTCAAATCATTATTCAAATGAAGGCCCAAATGTCATCCTTTAACTATCACAATCACACCCTCATTCCATACCAGGGCAACATTCCATTCCTTCTAGATGCTACTAGTCTTAGATTCCTTTGAGTTCATTCAGGCTATACTGAGCTTTCTATAACTTCGAGAAGCCATCAACTCTCTTGTTTTCATGGTCTTAATCTCGAGGACTCATTTGTTTTCGTTACCTTCTCACTCGCCCTTTCTCATCCTTAGTCTTGTCATAAAACCTTATATCTTTACTATACTTTAGCTTGCGACCTATACGTATCTATTTATACTATTCGAAACCTTCCTTCAACTTGCTTGCATCATAGATTTCCTTATGTTATTTTGGAACATCAAGCGAGACATCACATCGTCTCAAACTCTTCTTTACTTTCTTGGATAGATCTCTCGGTACCTAGATACCATAGGCTGGAAGATATGACACTAATGACACCGTTATCATTCCTGGATACTGAATCCTAACGCTTCTAGTCCTCTATCTGAAGTATGGATTATTCACAACCTTTTTCACCTGAGTATCTCGTACGTTGATCATCTTTACCTTACTTACCTTAAAATCTCGCACCATATTTTCTATCTCTTTCATAAACCCACTTCCACATAGGTATGATTTACATCCACAACTTGAAAGTCTATCATAATACTTGCACCTCTGGCGCATACGCAAACTGGTGGGAGCTTCATACTTACTTCTTATGAGGATGGTAGTTTTCTAATTGGCTTTATTGTAGAGCCATTATAGAATATGGTTGTTGTGATATCCCTCTTGTACCTCTCATATTCTGAGTGATTCTACAATGTTCTCAATTACGATTTGTATAATTTCCTGGGTCCCATAATTAGACCCCTGATTTACTTAGTTGATGTAACTCTTTAGTTTCCTCTTCCCTATGGTCAACCTTTATGTGGACTTAAGCCATCTTTCGATCTGCGACTCATGGTATTAGTTATTACTTTAGCCTTTCATGGGCGCTATGGAATATCCATGATACAATCTCCTAACAATTCAATCCTTTGTCTATGACCTAGACTTTCAAGTNGATACAATCTCCTAACAATTCAATCCTTTGTCTATGACCTAGACTCAATTCTTTGTTTTAACTTATACCAAATTCATCTGCGGCTGTATGATTTTCAACATATGTGCTGCATGGATAATACTCTGAAATCTTAAATATGTTCATAACGTAACTCACTCTGGATCATCGATCGCATAACTCCTTTCATTCCTTCTCAGTTTTCTTTAAACGTAAGCAATTACCTTTCTTGGTCTTTCTGTCCCTTGTTGCATGCCTACTTAGCTTATCTTGATGCTCACGAGTTCTGGAATCCCATATAACCTATATGATCTCGAATATCTCCTACTTCCTTTTCATTAATCACGATAGGTGACACTTTCTTATGGAGTGCATACAACGTTGTTGTGACACTGTTGTTATAAGATCACATCGTCTTTAGATCACTGAGCTTAGGTTGAAGCTGTCCTCCTTACTTCCTTAGCTAGTCTTTCGTTGTAGTACTTAGGGAGGATCCTCTGATTCTTGTAATGTTGCGAGCTTGTTATATTTTATTCCCGAAGAAGTTTTTGATGTTCTTACTCGTCTATAAATATCAGTAGTTACATACCTCTGTGCACTTGTGCTCGTGCAGTTGCTTCTGAACTGAAGTTTTAACTGTCTTCCCAGTGGCATTCTCTTTTATTTCCGTAAGACTCATACGATACCTTTAACTATCCCAACTCCTATCTAAATATTTCTCAAGGGTCACGATGTCATATCTGTTAGACTGAATTCCCCATGTTGGGGTTCACTATGTTCATCTTGCACAATCTGTTGATTTATCTGTATCCTCTTGTCTAGCATAACTAGGCTATTCCTGAATCAACTACTAGCTATTCATTGACCCATTCTCATATAAATATTCTATGAAATCTTTCTTGGGTTATTTCCTTTGTCTTAACTTACCTCTTGCACTGGCTCCTTATTTATCAATAACATCTCGGGCAGGAACCCTTACCTCCTTTCCTTGACGTCATGCTTGCATAATGTTCTGGAATCATAGCATATCGGTAGGATTTGGATAAGTGTAATCTCATTATTTTTTTATCGCATTCTTCCTTTACCATTCCATAGTTACTAGAATCACTTAATTCTGAATTAATGTCACATCACTCTATAATCCCCCCTTTAGGGGAGTACTAAAATTTAGTGCTCCGATGATCTACGTATAGATGTTTTGCCTCTTCATCATTGGCATGTTTTCACATCATCGATGACCTTTACTTGCCTTGCGGTAATCTTTAAGTATCAAGGATAATAAAATTCCTTACTCACGAGGGTGAAACTTAGTGTAACTGGCACATACAGTCTCTTAAGCTTAACTTTGCTCTCATTGCTTGCTTTAAGGAAGCGTCTCCCTGAATGACCATTCTCAGAATTTCTTATGAATCTTCTTCTGTTGTCCATTCTATTAACGCCGGAACGAAATATGAAATTCTCATGATACCGATTATTATCAAATCACTTAGTCCCTAATTCATGTATAGTTTATCTTGTTCATCAGTCCATACTGATTTCTATTATTCTGGGGTCTAACTTTTCCTTCTGGTAGTTGCGTTGGAGTCATGAACTTATTTCTCGAAATGAGGATATGACTTTATGGACTATACTCTTTTGTTGTCTTAAGGCCTGTCAACGCTCGTCTTTTCCTTCACTTGTCATCTTTTTTATCTACCATTGTCATCCATGTATCATATATTACTCATAATGCCTTATTGACTCTCTTCTTATTTGCCGCTAACATTTATGTCTATCACCTTATTCTGAAAACTTCAACAAGACATTCTTTTGCTTTTAGCTCCCCTTTGCTCCGTCCACTGGCTCTTCAGGCTGCTCAACGTTCTCTCTCTACTAGGGACGGGAGCCACACTAAAGTAAAATTTATCCCTTCCAGGATTTTAGTTCCTAACTTCTGAATTCTTGATCATGCTAGTATTCACATCTAATTTTAATATTCTTAAGTGCACCATCTGGGTGTCTCACAAGGAGATCTATTATCACATTTTCAATATCCTTCAAAAATGTCAAATAACACAAACAATACATTCACCATTTTGGGTTACTCTAACCCAGCCAGATTCTAATATCCCGTCCTTTTCTTAAACTATACTTGTTAGCCCCCAATAAGGTATAACTGAGATGGGTATGGCCAATTATACATACCTCTGTTACTGTTGAAGGTAACTCACAATGCTTATATTTTTATGTCAGAGTTGAAAATACCAATAATCTTCACTAACTGAGTACCTCGTACCCTTCTCATCTTGCTCCTTTTACTTGTTGAAGATTGTATCTATATTCTTAATATCTCATTGCCTTTCACCATAGGGGTGGATAGATATTCTTTGCCTTAAGGCTCCTTATCAAGAAGCTCACACGTCTTAGTACACACATGATCTGCTAGAGACCTTACATTTACTCATCATAAGCATGATGCAAAATCGAGTTCCACTGACTCAACTCTTTCACAGCCACCTGCAATCTCTTACCCACTGTCTTTTTAGATGTAGGCATCGTCATATTATGAATAAGATAGAGTTTAGGAAATTGAGTTCTTACAACTCAGCTCTACCACACGATCTAGAGTAAGAGGAAAGAGTGACAATCCTAAATTCCCTGTAGCATCATGCTTATAAGTGTGGTGCACAACACACCCATAAATAAGACTCTACTAGTCACGGCTTGTAGACTCCTTAGGAAAAAACTGCTCTGATACCACTTCTGTCACACCCCGAACCTAGGTGGCGAGACCGATACCCGGTGCCTCACCTATCCTTGCGTACCAACTTGCGACTAAAGGACTCTAAACATATAATGTCATACGTTGGCCATAGGACACATTACAAGACAATTTTGAACGGTGACTAAACATCAATTTAAAGCTAGGCCGACAAGGCCGTCATAACTACTATTGCTGGTAACCCAACAAAATATACATACAAGGTTTACAAGCCCGACATACTGCACTAACTGACAGGATGTGTCTACAGCCTCTACTGATGGATGTACTGTTATCGAAACAAGACCCCTACTTACTCATAACATATATACACAAAACTCCAGACCCGGTAAATCCAAAAGATGTGGAGCTTACCGATCAAGATGAACTCGGGAAACACCTACTAAGGAGGTCTACTCATTTGTTTGTTTGAATCTGCAAGCATGAAATGCAGCATCCCTGGCAAAAGGGACGACAGTACGAAATAATGTACTGAGTATGTAAGGCAACAGAATAACTGAAAGTTGAAACTGAACTGATAATATAATAACTGAAAGTAACTGGGAATCAAAGATAATCTGAAGATATGCTTACCTGCTAATAATGACTCAACTCTCTCAATATAGTAAGTAAAAATGGTTGTCCGGCCCTATAAGGCTCGGTATATATAACTGCTCTGCCATAGTATGCTCACTCATGGGCTCGCTATACTAGGCTCTGTATCTCGACCAACTGGTCTCGCTCATAGGCGCTCGCCAATGTAGGCTCGGTATATAACTTACCATGTGACCAAAGGTTGCCCAATAGGGACCTGCCCATCGATTATAGTTCGATGGTAGTGAAAATACTATAATACTATATATATAGACTCTCTGCTCACTTGAGTGGAAGAAGACAATACTCAATTGAATATGAAGTCCCAATAAGGGAAAATACAGTAACTTATGAGACTATGATAATGTATATAAATTCTGGAGTATGAACTTCTCTTTATGCCTCGTGATCGAACACATGTAATTACAAGATCATGCCAAAATAAAAGAAGGGTTTAGCCTTAACATACCTGGAGTAGGGAAAAACACGTATGATATTCTTGAGAAAAATTTCACCGTACTCCTTTAGAATCGCAAAATCCCATTGATATTATAATATGGAGTCTCGTATGAATTTCCAAATGCCCTCCTTTTGTTCCCGGCTTTTCTTTCTATGTAACTCCTTTACCAAATGAATCTTGTTGTTAATTGAAGATAAGTGTAGGAATGACTAGTATAACTCCCTTACCAAATGAATCTTGTTGTTAATTAAAGATAAGTGTAGGAACGACTAGGGTGTACTTCCATGTATGAAAACATAAGTTGTAACAATCCCCCAGTAGCTCCAGCTGTAGGACAGGCACCTGAGGTACCTGTTGCTGCACCAGCCCTCTAGGAGACTCTAGCCAATTTCATGAGCATGCTCATCACCTTAGTTCAGGATGGATTTTTCTCTTTCCACATCTCAGGCCGAGGGAGGAGCACAGATTCCCCCAGTCCGTACCTCAAAGCAGCGGGTTAAGGTAAACCGGATCCAAGAGTTTATACTGGTGCAGCCGGTAGCTCCGGTCCAGCACGAGGAAGCAGCAGCATATGAGGTGGAGCAACTCAGACTTGAGAGGTACAAGAAGTACCACCCTCCTATATTCAGTGGTTTGGCGACAAATGATGCCCAGGTTTTTTTGGATGAGTGCAACTGTATTCTCCGCACTATGGCGTAGCGGATTCGAGTGGGTATTCTTTTACTACATTTTAGCTTAGAGGAGCAGCCTATTAATGTTGGCGTGCTTATGAGTTGAGTAGTCCGGCTGAGGCAACTTCAGTTACATGGACTCAGTTCTCGGACATGTTCTTAAGAGAGTATGTCCCTCAGAGCCTCAGGGAAGCATGGCGCGTGGAGTTTGAGCAGCTGCGCCAGGGTGCTATGACTATGTCAGAGTGTGCAGTTCGCTTCAATGATTTGGCCCGATATGCACCGGCCTTGTTTGCCATAGCTCAAGAGAGGGTTTGTCGGTTTATTGAGGGACTCCACCGCAGTATCCGGATTAGTATTGCTAAGGAGCTGGAGATGGATATATCTTACCAGCAGTTTGTGAGTATTGCCAGGAGATTGGAAGGTATGCTCATTTGGGACAAAGAGGAGAGGGAGGCCAAGAGGTCTCGAGAGTCTGTCACTTACAGTGGTACTCATGCCCCAGCTACAGTTCGCCATGGTAGGGGTTATGTGAGTCACCCCATTCATTCAGCTCTTCCAGCCGCCAGTGGTATTTCGGCCCCTTCTAGGCCCTAGGAGCCTTATTATGCTCCTGCACGGGGTGCTTTTAGTGGCCAGTCCAGCAGACCTAGCTTGAGCCAGTCACAACAGCCACGCCCTCCGAGAGCTTGTTTTGATTGTGGCGACACTTTCCATATAGTGAGGGATGACCCCAAACTTAGGAGGGTTGCACCTCCAAATACTTCTCAACCCCCGCGTGCTCCACCAAGTCCTAAGGCTATGATTCCAACACCAGCTACCGCCCCACCTGCTCAGCCAGCTCGAGGTGGAGGCCGGGGAGGTCGAGGCCGCCATAGAGGGGGAGGCCTGGTCAAATATTATGCTCTTTTGTCTTGTACAGAGGCAATTGCATCCGACTCTGTTATTACAGGTATTGTTCCGGTCTGTCGTAGAGTTGTGTCGGTCTTATTTGATCCAGGCTCTACGTATTCCTATGTGTCCTCTTATTTTTCCCCGTACTTGGGTGTATCTCGGGATTCTTTGAGTTCCCCTATTTATGTGTCTACTCCTGTGGGAGATTTGCTTGACATGGACCGCGTGTATCGGTCATGTTTGGTTGTTCTTAGTGATTTTGATACCAGAACCAATTTATTATTACTCAGTATGGTAGACTTTGATGTTATCCTGGGCATGTACTGGTTGTCGCCCCATTATGCTATTCTTGATTGTCACGCTAAGATCATGACGCTGGCTATGCCAGGATTAGCACGATTAGAGTGGAGATGTAACTTAGAGTATACTCCCCGCTGAGTTATTTAATTTCTTAAAACTCAACTAATGGTTGAGAAGGGGTGTGACGCGTATCTAGCTTATGTGAGAGATGTCAACATTGATACCCCTACATTTGAGTTAGTTCTAGTGGCGAGGGACTTTCCATATGTGTTTCCAGCTGACCTTCCGGGCATGCCTCCCGACAGAGATGTTGATTTTGGAATTGATTTATTGTCGGGCACTCAGCCCATCTCTATTCCTCCATATCTTATGGCTCCTCTTGAGTTGAAGGAGAAGTTACATGAGTTTCTTGATATGGTCTTCATTCTTCCTAGTGTGTCACCTTAGGGTGCTCCGGTCGTATTTGTGAAGCAAAAGGATGGTTCTTTGCGTATGTGCATTGATTACCGCCAGCAGAACAATGTTATAGTGAAGAACAAGTATCCATTTGTCACGCCCCAAAACTGGGGAGGCGTGTCTGGGACCCGGTGTCGTGTTGGCCCGAGTGAACCACTATGTAACTCATTTGTTTTTCTTCTGTAACTATCATGGGCCAACATGTCCACAACTCATAATGTATAACTATAAGTGGGCAAACATTGTATCAATGAACCAGCATTCTTAGAACATGAATACATATGGGCCGTCAAGGCCTTTCCCATATTGTACAAAATAAACCTCAATCTACAAAGCCACTAAGATTATTTGACATCAAATGGGACAGGGTACCGGCCTGCCCATAAGTCTGTAGCAAAACTCTAACACGATGACTTATAGACTCGGCTGCACTCTGAACTTACCAATCCGTCGTTGAATGCTGACCTCATCTACTGTGAGGGCTCATCAAATTGATTGTCTATACCTACAGGAATGAATGCATTGTCCCCAACAAAAGTACGTGAGTACGAATAATGCACTGAGTATGTAAGGCCGAACTGAAATATAACAGTAAGTCAACATTAATTAAAGACATAAGAGTCATCCTGAATCTCTGAAGTGACACCGTATATGCATACTTATTATACTTATCCATATCGATGCATGACTGCCCAACTGATGGATGGTAACTGCCCGACCAGCCGTAGCACGATGGTAAATGCATGACTACCCAACCGGCCGTAGCTCAGTGGTTAATGTGTAACTGTCCAACCGGCCGTAGCTCGATGGTAAATGCATGACTGCCCGACCGGCCGTAACTCGTTGGTAAATGTATAACTGCCCAAACGTCCGTAGCTTGATAGTAAATGCATGACTACCCGACCAGCCGTAGCACGGTGGTAAATGAATAACTGCCCAACCGGTCGTAGCTCGATGGTAAATGTATGACTGCCCGACCGGCCGTAGCACAGTGGTAAATGCATGAAGATGCATGTATCACTATATTATAGATATTAACATCTTTATCGTACGCCTCCATAGGGAACTAGGTACATACTTATACATGCTTGAATAATACTTTATGGGAATGAATAACATAGACATCCTTAACTGCTAACAGTAGAACCACTTATGGAATATCATTACGTTTGCGTATTGCTACTTGGATCACGCCAAAAGAAAGAAGGATTAGCCTTAACATACCTGAGACGATTCTCTTGGCAATCCCTCTAACACATATCTTTTTACAGAAAAGCACGCAATGACAGATCAAAGTAAGGGAAAATCCGTATGATATTCTTGAAAAATATTGCACCATACGACCTTAAAATTTTTAATTCACGTTGCATCTTGTAGGATTTCATAAGAATTTCTTTGAAGAATTCCATCCCTTACTTAAACAAGCTTAACATCAAAAGACTTGGAGTTTCAAATGAAATTTTTGGAGTTCCATTCATAAGCTTAGCACCCAAGGACTTGGAGTTTCAAATGAATTCTTTAAAAGTGTTAGTTGGTAGGCCCCACTAATTTGATGACTTAGCCACTTAGTCTTCTAAGTGTACAATGTTGCTATATAATTCAAGAGTCATATCTTTAGCTTCCATTGGCTGCCACGTTAGGGCCTTAACTTTATCCAAATATTTTTAATTAATCTCCCACTAAAATTCACTAATTACCCAATTATCCACATAATTAAGAATTATCCAAATCACTTAAAATATTACTCACTTTTAACACACTTTATACACTTTACTATCATGGTCATGTGGTACTTTGTACAACACTAATCCATAAATACAGGCTATTATAGATTGAGCCGTATTTTATCTCCAAATGTCAAACTTCAACCAACCTCATTTTCTTCAATTCGCTTACCCTCTCACCTTCACGAATTTACTTATCACTTGCTTGAAATAGCATAATACTTATAATCTCCAAATAATCTTATCCTTTAACTCATGTCAATTATCTTACAACAAATTCATCGTACAATACAACAGGGTGTAACATCATCGTAATATAATACCGTGGAGTGTAAAATCATCGTAATATATGCAGAGCATAACATCATCATAATACTGGGGGGCGTAACACCATTGCCTCGTACTGAAGACTTATTTGATCAGTTACAGGGTGCTAGGGTGTTTTCCAAGATTGACTTACGTTCAAGCTATCATGAGTTGAAGATTCGGTAGCCAGATATCCCGAAAGCTGCTTTCAGGACTCGGTATGGTCATTACGAGTTCCTCGTTCTGTCTTTTAGGTTGACCAATGCCCCAACAACTTTTATGCACTTGATGCACTATATCTTTCAAGGTATTACCGTCGTTTTGTAGAGGGATTCTCATCTATTGTAGCACCTATGACCAGGCTGACCAAGAAGGGTGCTCCATTCAGGTGGACAGAGGAGTGTGAGGAGAGCTTTCAGAAGCTCAAGATAGCTTTGACTACAACACCAATACTGGTATTGCCCATAGGTTCGGCGTCTTATACTATATATTATGATGCATTACAGATTGGTCTCAGTGCGGTGTTGATGTAAGACAGTAGGGTGATTGCCTACACGTCCAGACAACTGAAGGTGCATGAAAATAACAATCATGTCCAGGACCATAAGTTAGCAGTTATTGTTCATGCCTTGAAGATTTGGTGGCACTATTTGTACGGTGTTCCTTGTGAGATTTACACCAATCACCGGAGTTTGCAGTATCTGTTCAAGCAAAAGGATCTTAACTTGCGTCAGCGGAGGTGGTTAGAGCTACTTAAGGACTATGATATCACCATTGTGTACCATCCGAGAAAGGCCAATATGGTGGCTGATGCTTTGAGTCACCGGGCGGAGAGTTTGGGTGAGCTTAGCATATCTATCGGCAATAGAGAGGCCCATGGCGTTGGATGTTCAGGACTTAGCCAGCCAATTTATCTGTTTGGATATTTTTTAGCCAAGCCGAGTATTGGCCTGTGTGGTCTCTCGATCTTCTTCTTATGATCGTAGCAGGGAGCGTCAGTATGATGACCCCATCTGTTTATCCTTAAGGACACGATCCAGCATGGTGATGCTAAGGAGGTCACTATTGGGGATGATGAGGGATTGAGGATGCAGGGCAGGCTATGTGTGCCCAATGTAGATGGTTTGCAAGAGTTGATTCTCCAGGAGGCTCACAACTCGCAGTACTCCATTCATCCAGGTGCCGCGAAGATGTATCAGGACTTGAGGAAACTTTACTGGTAGAGGAGAATGAAGAAGGATATAGTGGACTATGTGGCTCGGTGTATTAATTGTTGGCAGGTGAAGTATGAGCATCAGCGACAAGGTGGGTTTCTTCAGAAGTTAGAGATTCCAGAGTAAAAATGTGAGCGGATTATAATGGATTTCGTTGTTGGGCTTCCATGGACTCACCGGAAGTTTGATGCAATTTGGGTGATTGTGGATAGGCTGACCAAGTCAGCTCATTTCATTCCAGTTATGATTACCCATTCCTTCGAGCAATTGGCTCGAGTTTATATCTGCGAGATTGTCAGGCTTCATGGCATACCGGTATCTATCATCTCTGACCGGGGTACGCAATTTACATCACGGTTCTGGACGGCCATACATCATGTGTTTGGTACTCGAGTAGAGCTGAGCACATCATTTCACTCTCAGACGGACGGACAGTCTGAGCGCACTATTAAGATATTAAAGGATATTCTCCGTTCGTCTAATGGATCTCGGAGGTTTGTGGGATCAATTCTTTCCACTTGCGTAGTTTTCCTATAACAACACTTAATAGTCTAGCATCCAGATGGTACCATATGAGGCTCTGTATGGTAGGCATTGCCGGTCTCCAGTGGGTTGATTCTAGACGGGCGAGGTTAGATTATTGGGTACGTACTTGGTTCAGGATGCTCCGGAGAAGGTTAAGGTGATTTAGGATCGACTTCGTGTAGCCCAGTACAGACAGAAGAGTTCTGCGGACCAGAAGGTTCGCGATGTGGAATTTGTGGTTGGAGAGCGGGTCCTGCTCCGATGTCACCCATGAAGGGTATTATGAGGTTCGAAAAGAAGAGCAAGCTGAGCCCAAGGTTTATTGGCTCATTTGAGGTGTTATCACGTGTTGGGGAGGTTGCTTATGCACTTGCCTTGCCTCCCAGTCTTGCAGGGTTCATCCCATATTCCATGTTTCTATGCTCCGAAAGTATCATGACGATTCATGTCATGTGTTGGATTTCAGCTCAGTCCAGTTGGACAAGGATTTACCTTATGTTGAGGATCCGGTGGCTATTTTGTACAGGCATGTTCGAAAGCGGAGGTCAAAGAACATTACTTCCATGAAGGTCCAGTGGACAGGTCAGCCGATTGAGGAGGCGATTTGGGAGACCGAGCATGATATGAGCAGCCATTATCCTCATCTTTTCACCACTTCAGGTATGTCTCTATGCTCGTTCAAGGACAAATGATATTTTAAGAGGGGGAGGATGTAACGACCCCATCGGTCATGTTGTGAGTTATAGCCCTGATCCCCTCTTTACTAGGTATGGCTGTTCATTTTCACTTTAAACAAAAGTTAGAAAATTTGGGGCTATTCAAGAGACACTCGACCCTCTTCTTCCTCACTCTCCCAACTGCCAAATTCCACCATTTTTCACTCCTAATTGCAAGCATCCGGGTAAGAAAGCTCAATCTTTGTGCTCTATATGTATATAACATCTTCTTCTTCTTCTTCTTCTTCTTCTTCTTCTTCTTCTTCCTTTTATTTTCTCAAAAACTAGGGTTTGAATTAAATTCCTATTTTCCGTGCACAAATTGTTTGAAAAGCACCAATTTCGTGTTGTCATTTTCTGGGTGAGGTTGGTTGAGAGTGTGAGCCCAATGTTATGCTATAAATTGGGGAAATCTAAGTACCCATGATTTTAATAACATATGAATTTCTTAGCCGAATCGTTGAAATTTTCTTGCATTTTGTGGTAATACGAGATGTTTATTGCATATTTGAGTGCCTAAAATCTGATTCGGGTGTTTAAAAGTGTGATTTCATGGAAGAAATTTTTGAGTCTAAAGACTTCTCTAGGGTTGGGGACGATGGGTCGCAATTGCGATGGCCCCTTCGCATTTACGATCTGCGATCTTCGCATTTGCGAAGAGGTGGTCGCAATTTCAAAAACTGGCAGCCCTAACCATCTTTGCATTTGTGAAGAAATTCTCGCAATTGCGAGCATTGAGAATTTGTATTTGCGAAGAAAAATGTCGCATTTGCGAAGAAAATGTCGCATTTGCGACATCAGAGAGCAGGCACCTGCAGTTTTGAAATTTTGAATTATTTTTTCTAAGTATGGTTTCAACTGTCCAATCATTTCTTTGGCATCTTTGAATCATTTTGCAACATATTTCATAGCCATACCACGTTTTCACTCCAATGCTTTGATTGCAGGTACATAAACTGAAAATGAGCAGTAACTCCGATGAATCCGTGCAAGACAGTCCTTTGGAGATTGAGGAAAATTATGACCAGCAACGATTCTTGCCACTTGAGTGTCAGGAACTGTATTATGCCGAGTTAATATCGAAGAAGTTGCTCCCGGAAAGTGGGATAGTGTTTGATAAGGTCGTGGAACGTCTTCCTGAGTTCTACTAGAGACTTGTAGGCATGGGCTGAATTTGTTTCGCCCCTCAACCTTGCATAGCCAATAAGCAATGGGTGAGGGACTTCTATGCAAATCTCCTGGCCATCAGGTTGAAAAAGTTGTACTATAATTCTCCCAGTTATGTACTTATTCATGTGCCTTACATGATCGGTACATTATTCGTTCTAACGTTCCTTTTTCCTGGGGACGCTGTGTTTCATGCCCGCGGGTCCTGATAGACAGGTCGAGAGCCCTCCAAGTAGGCTATCAACTCAGCGGAAGATGTTGGTGCACTCCATTTGCTTCGGAGTTGCTTGTTTGGTTAGTATGATTTAGACGTGTATTGTTTGGTATGGGGGGACTCTATCCTGACCTTTATGAAAATTATGTATACTTAGAGGCTTGTAGACAGATGTCAAGTACGTAAAAGATCGTATGGCCTTGTCGGCCAATGTTTAGTATACGAGTGGTTAATTTTGGTCTTATAGGCCCGTATGTCTTATGTATAAGTTGGTATTACATGTTGTATTCTACTTATCTCATGGCAGCCTTCCGGCTCAGTTATCTATGATAAGTATGACAGAAGAGGTATCAGTGAAGTTCTATCATAGGGAGTTTACAAACCATGTCTAGTAGAGTCTTGTTTATGGGTGTGTCGTGCACCACACATATAATCAGGAGGCTATAGGGCATTTAGGACTATCAATCTTTCCTCTTACTCTAGATCCTGTGGTAGAGTTCAAGTAAGAACTCAATTTCCTAAACTCTATCTTATTCATAATACGACGATGCCTACATCCAGAAAGACAGGTGGTAAGAGAGATAGTTGTGGAAGAGTTGAGTTAGAAGAACTCGATTTTTCATCATGCTAATGATGGATAAATATGAAGTATTCAGCAGACCATGCGTATAATAAGATGTGTAAGCGTTTTGATAAAGATCCATAAGGCAAGAATGCCTATCCACTTTTGTGATAAAAAAAGGAAAAAGAGAATCGAAAAGTAGACATAAATTCCAGCAAGTAACAGAAGCAAGGTGAAAAAGGGTACGACGTACCCAGTTAATGAAGATTATTGATATTTTCAACTCACGTAGAGAAATATAAGCATTTTGAGTTACCTTCAATAGTAATAGAGGTAAGCATTTTGAGTTACCTTCAATAGTAATAGGGGTTAGAATAACCCAAAATGATGGATGAATTGTTTGCGTCAGTTGACATTTTCGAAGAATATTGCAAATGTGCTAATACATCTCCTCGTGAGATACCTAGATGTTGCACTCTAAAAGAGTACATATAGATATGAGTACTACAAAGACATGCACCGGAAGCCTTGAAGAGATAAATATTACCTTAGTTTGGCTCCCGTCCCTAGTAGAGAAAGAATGTTAGACAATTCGAAGAGCCAATGGATGGAGCAACGGGAGCGAAAAGCAAAAGAATGCCTTGTTCGAGTTTTCAGAATAAAGTGATAGAAATAAGAAGAGAGTTAATGAAGCATTATGAGTAACATGTGATACATGGATGACAACGGTAGAAAAAAAATGATAGTATTACAGAGTCTATAGTCAAGGGAAGGAAAAGATGAGAGTTGACAGGCCTTGAGACGACAAAAGAGTATAGGCCATAAAGTCATATCCTCATTTTGAGGAATAAGTTCGCAACTCAAACATGACTAACAGAAGGAAAAGTTAGACCCCAGAATAATAGAAATCAGTACGGACTGGTGCACAAGATAAACTAAACATGAGTTAGGAACTGAGTGATTTGATAATAGTCAGCATCATAAGAATTTCAGATTGCATTCCCGCAATAACAGAATGCACAACAGAAGAAGATCCATGATGAATTCAGAGAATGGTCATTCACGGAGACGCTTCCCTAAAGCGAGCAATATGAGCAAAGTAAAGCTTAAGGGACTGTATGTGCCAGTTACATTAAGTTTCACCATCGGGAGTAAGGAATTTTGTTATCCTTGGTATAGAAGTATTACCACAAGGCGAGTAAGGGTCATTGGTGATGTGAAAGGACGTCAAAGATGAAGAGGAAAAACATCTATAGGCAGTCGTCATAGCTCCAAGTCTTAGTACTCCCCTAAAAGGGGGAATATGGAATGATAAAGGAAGAATGCGATAAAAAATGAGAAAGGGATGAGATTTCACTTATCCAAATGTTACAGACATGTTATGATTCCATAACGTATGGTAAGCACAACATCAGAAAAAAAAAGTAAGGGTTCCTGCCCGGGATGTTATTGATAGATAAGGAGCCAGTACATGAGGTAAGTTAAGACAAGGAAATAACCCAAGAAATATTACGGGGAATATGGATATGAGAATGGTCCGGCGAGTAGTTAGTAGATGATTCAGGAAGAGCCTAGACATAACTAGACAGGAGGTTACAGACAAATCAGCAGATCATGCAAGATAAATGTAATAAACCCCAACATGGGGAGTTTAGCCCCGCAGTAATGTCATTATAATACTTGAGATATATTCAAATAGGAGTCAGGTTATTTAAAGGTACCGTATGAGTGTTATGGGGATAAAAGAAAGTGCCACTGGAAGGACACTCAAAATATCAGTTCTGGAGCAACCCTACAAGCATAAGGTCATGGAGGTAAGCAACTACGGATGATTATAGGCAAGGAAGGACATCAAAAGGTCCATAATAAGCTCGAGCTTTACAAGATTCGAAGAGTCTTTAAGTACTAAAATGAAAGAGTAGTTGAGGATAAGGAAGAAGGCTTCAACCTAAACACAATGATCTAAAGAGGAAATGGTCATGTAACAACAGTCTCACAACAACATCGTATGCACTCCATAAGAAGGTGGCACCTACCGTGGTTAATGAACGAGGAGTAAAATCAGAAGTGATATTCAAGATAATATGAGTTATATGGAATTCCAATATGTGTGGGCACTAAGATAAGCTACGTATGCACGCAGCAAGGAGGCAGAAAGACCAGGAAAACAACAACTTATGTTTAAAGAAAGTTGAGAAGGAACGAAAGGAATTATTTGATCAATGATCCAGAGTTAGTTACGTGATGAACGCACTTAAGATTTTGGGGTATTATCCATGCAGCATATATATTGACATTCATACAAGCCGTACAAGGCTCCAGTATAAGTTAGAAGAAAGAATTGAGCCTAAAACATAGACAAAGGATTGAATTGTTAGAAGATTGTATCATGGATATTCCATAGCACCTATGAAAGGCTAAACTAATAAGTAATACCAGGAGCCGCATATTGGAAGATAGCTTAAGACTACATGAAGTCTGATCAGAAGGAAGAGGAAACTAAAGAGTTTAATCAAGTAAGTAAATCAGGAGTCTGATTATTGGACGCGGAAAATAATAGGAATTGTTCTTGAGAACATGGCAGAATCACTCTTAATATCAAAGGTGCAAGAGAGATAATACAACAACCATATTTTATGATGGCTCTACAAGGAAACCAGTTAGAAGAAGTACCAATCTTATAAGAAGTCAGTATAAATCTCTCATCGGATTGTCGTATTATAATAAAGCTTCAAGTTGTGGATGTGAATCATACCTATGTGGAAGGGAGGTTATAAAAGAGATAAAAGATATGTGAGATTGTAAGGTAAGTAGGAAGGTCGTGAATATTTCGTACTTCAGACAAAATGCTAGAGGCGCTGGGATTTAGTATCCAGGAATTATAGCAGCAACATCGGTGGAATATCTTCCAACCTATGGTTTCTAAGTACCAAAAGGTCTAATTAGAAAGTGAAAGCAGAGTTAGAGATGATGCGATGTCTCGATGTTCCAGAAAAGCATAAGGAAATGGTTCGCAAGCTAAAGTATGATAGAACGACAAGGTTTTAGAGAGGCAGGAGTAAGAATAAGAAAAGGTAGCAACAGTTACAAGATTGGAAGTTTCCGACCACAAGTCGTGGTGTGAGAAAGAGACCTAAAGGGGGGAATGCCCTGGACTTTTGATTTGTTCACAGAACAGTTACCTAGATGGCAAGGATAGTACTAAAGTATTCGCAAGAGCTATGGGTTATGAGAATGATAAGTGCATCAATAAACATTCGAGGACGAATGTTCCAAGTGGGGGAATGATGTTACATCCTGCATTTTCGTACGTTAAAGCTTCATCGTAAGATTAATCGACATAAGTTCGGGAATAAGATTATTTTGGGATTATAAGTGTTACGCTATTTTAAACAAGTGATAAGTAAATTCGTAAAGGTGAAAGGGTAAGCAAATCGAAGAAAACAAATTTCTTTGAAGTTTGTCATGTTGGGATAAAATATGGCCCGAGCTAAAATACCCGATATTTATGGACTAGTATCATACAAGGTACCACATGACCATGATAATAAGGTGTATAAGATGTGTTAAAAGTTAACTAGTTAATTAAGAAATTAGTGAATAATTATTAAAATTATGGATAAGCTTAAAATGCCTCAATGTGGCAGCCAAAGGAGTAGGTAATAAGTGATTCATAAGTCACACTTTAAGGTGGAAAATTAGTGAGCTTAGTTGGCTTAGTCACCATACAAAGTGGGGCCCACACCACTATAATAAGTAGCCTTTCAAATTCCTTCATTCATTTGGAGGAAAGAAAACGTATGGATCTGTCATGACATACATGAATTGCTTTCAACATTAGTTGGATTTCTACGTGAATATTTCATTAAGTTTCAAATGGGGAAATGCTTACATCTAACCTACATGGCAATGTGAGTTACTGTAATTGCTTCAAAATTTCATACGAAGGCTATTTAATACAATAGCAACGAGATTTTGCGATTCTAAAGGAGTATGGTGAAATCTTTCTCAAACGGATTCTTTCCTACTTCGATCTGCCGTTACGTGTTTCGTTGCAATTGGCGTGTGTCAAAAGGATTTCCAAGAGAATCGGTTCAGGTATGTTAAGGTTATCCCTTCTTTTATTTTGGCATGATCTATACGAACGAACGAAACGAGAAAATGCACAACTTCCATAAAATACTCTATTCGTAGAAATTCTAAAGATGCGTATATTCTTATTCTTCCATGTTTCATATTATTCTATCATCTGTTCATGGGTCTCAGAAATATGTAAGTTGATAAAGTTTATTTC
This sequence comes from Nicotiana knightiana, assembly GCA_005239525.1. Taxonomy (NCBI): domain Eukaryota; kingdom Viridiplantae; phylum Streptophyta; class Magnoliopsida; order Solanales; family Solanaceae; genus Nicotiana; species Nicotiana knightiana. Next base: position 36,198 of record ML437614.1, read on the forward strand.
ATGATATTAATCAGAGGCATAATGGCCTTATGACGTACCAAGAGATTTATTAATGTATTTCATATGCATTTCATGCATTTATACATGCACATTGACCCATGACAAGATGGCGTTATATACGCGTATATATATATATATATATATATATGGGAAAGGTTATGGCTTTATATATGCACCACCACTTGATCAGCTAGTATACGTTGATGATTTTGCCCACAGTGGCCGAGATGATATGATGAGGTGCCCTCAGAGGCCTGATGATGTTATGAAACGTGTACCTATGCACGACATCACATTCATACGCATATGCATGACGCTATAATTATTTTATGATTTACGGAGTGATCCATACTTCCAGGTTGAGTCATTTACTCTATCTCCCATGTCTGTTATGTACTTATTTATGTGCCTTACATGTTCGGTACATCATTCGTACTGACATCCCTTTTACCTGGGGACATTGCGTTTCATGCCCGCAGGTCCCGATAGACAGGGCGAGAGCCCTCCAAGTAGGCTATCAGCTCAGCGGAAGGTGTTGGTGCGCTCCATTTGCTTCAAAGTTTCTTATTTGATTAGTATGATTTAGACATGTATTGTTTGGTATGGCGGGAATCTGTCCCGACCTTTATAAAAATTATGTATTCTTAGACGTTTGTAGACAGATGTCAAGTACGTAAAAGATTGTATGGCCTTGTCGGCCTATGTTCAGTATACGAGTGGTTATTTTGATCTTATAGGCCCGTATGTCTTATATATAAGTTGGTATCACATGTTGTATTCTACTTATCTCACGGTAGCCTACCAGCTCAGTTATCTATGATAAGCATGATATGAAAATATATCTTATGTTGGTACTCAGTTGAGTAAGGTACCGGGTGCCCGTTGCGGCCCATAGGTTTGGGTCGTGACATTCTTGTTTTTGTTGTCGCTCGAGAAGCCACAATACCCCTCGTAATATTTCTGGACATTGCCTTTTGATTCTTCTAATCTCTTATTTAAGTTATTAATAATAACTTTGTTTGTTGACTCAGCTTGACCATTGGCTATAGGATGGTAAGGTGCGGATATAATCTGTTTAATCTGCCAACTCTGAAAGAATTCTGTGATTTTTGTACCTATGAACTGTGGGCCATTGTCACACACGATTTCTTTTGGAACTCCGAACCGGCAGATAATGTTTTTCCAATTAAAGTCCATGACTTCCTTTTCTCGCACCTGTCTAAAATCTCCTGCTTCTACCCATTTTGAAAAATAATGTGTCAAAAAAATAGAAACCGTACCTTTCCTTTAGCTTGAGGTAATAGACCTACGATATGCATGGCCCATTTCATAAAGTACACGGCGAAATAACATGATGTAATAGTTCTTCTAGGTGATGCATGTTATTACCATATCGTTGGCACTTATCGCACTTGGTTACCAAGCTTTCCGCCTCTTCTTCCATTTTTGGCCAATAATATCCTGCTCTTATTAGTGTTTTTACCAACGATCTTCCCCCAATGTGATTTCCACAATACCCCTCATGTACTTTCCTCATCACATATTCCGTTTGTGAAGGTCTGAGACACCGTGCTAAAGGCCCTCCGAACATCTTTCGATATAAGTTTGCACGAATCAAGCAATATCGGGCGGCTTTTTGGAGAAGTAACTGGGATTTTTTCTTGTCTTCAAGTAAAATTCCGTACTGTAAAAAGTTAACAAATTCGTTCCTCCAATCCGAAGTCAAATTGTTAAAATTTATCTCATTCTTGTCTTCGTTGAGCGCCGAATTAAACAAATTTATTACAATAGCATTTTTTGCATTTGTTATTTTTGCAACACATGTGAGATTAACTAATGCATCTGCTTTTGCATTTTCCTCCCTGGATATTTGTACGACCTTCCACGACTGAAATTGTCTGACTGATTCCCGCGCCTTTTCCAAATATTGTTACATTCGTGCATCTCCTGCGATGTAAGTCCCATGCATCTGGTTAACCACTAGCTGCGAATCCCTTTTGATTACAATATTTTCTATACCAAGTTCTCGTTCCAGTTCCAAACATGCAATCACGACTTCGTACTCCGCTTCATTGTTAGTCATGGGATAATATTTTATTATGTGTCTTATGATTTCCCCTGAAGGCGAAATTAGTACAATACCTAAACCCGCTCCTTTAACATTCGAGGAACCATTAGTAAATAGAATCCAAGTCTCCGGATTAGATCCGGTAAATACATGTAGTTTCCTTTCTGCTTCAAAAACTAAATTCATGCTGAAATATGCTACGAAGTACGCTAAAATCTTCGATTTTATTGCGGTTCTGGGCTGATATATGATATAATATTCACTGAATTCTATTACCCATTAAGCTAACCTACCGGATATTTCTTGTTTATGCAATATATTTCTTAGAGGAAACGCAGTTATTAAAGAGATAGGATTACATTGAAAATAAGGTCTCAATTTTCTAGATGCCATAATTAATGCTACAACAAGTTTTTCTAAGTGAGGATATCGAGTCTCAGCATCAAAAAAAGATTTACTAACATAATAAATTGGAGATTGTTTACCTCTATCTTCTTGTACCAACACCGCGCTTACCGCCATTTCCTATACGGCAAGATAAATGAGTAGCCTTTCTCTGTCTTTCGGTTTGGCTAGCAGGGGCGGATTTGACAAATATGATTTTGGATCCTTGAGGGCTTGTTCGCATTCGTCAGCCTACTCAAATTGGTTTTTCTTTCTCAATACTGAAAAGAATTTAAAACTCTTGATGATTTTGAAATAGATCTCCCCAAGGTTGCTATCATTCATGTTAATCTCTGCACTTCTTTTTTGCCTGTGAGTACATCTGGTATCTCCACAATAGCTTTGATTTGTGCAAGATTCACTTCAATGCCCTTGTTAGAAACAAGAAAACCTAAAAACTTACCTGAAGCCACGCCAAAAGCACACTTTTCTGGATTTAGCTTCATATTATATTGCGGAGAATTTTGAAAGTGCTTAACAGGTGTTGAAAATGATCCCCTGCTTGTGTTGACTTGACTAACATATCATCAATATAGACTTCTATAATCTTTCCTAGATGTTCTTGGAACATCTTAGTCACCAATCTTTGGTACGTCGCTCCAGCATTTTTTAGACCAAATGGCATGACTTTGTAGCAGTAAGTCTCTCTGTCTGTAATAAATGAAGTTTTTTCTTCATCTAGAGGATCCATATTTATTTGATAATAACATGAATATGCATCTAAAAAACTTAACAACTCATGACATGCGGTAGAATCAATTAGTTGATCTATATGCGGCAAAGGAAACGAATCTTTAGGACAAGCTTTATTTAGATCATGATAATCTACGCAAACCCTCCATTTCTCATACTTTTTTGGAACTACCACAGTATTAGCTAACCAGACTAGGTACTTTACCTCTCGTATTGACCCAATTTTCAAAAGTTTTTGTACCTCATCCTGGAACACTTGATTTTTAAAGGATCATTGCTTCCTTTTCTTCTACTTGACTGGTGGGTATGATGGATCCTCATTCAGTTTTGGGTCATCACTTCCAGTGGTATACCTATCATATCTGAATGCGACCAAACAAAGCAATATGTGTTAGCTTTTAAAAATTCGATTAATTTACCTTTTATTTATGGGCTCAGATTTTCTCCAATGTAAACTTTTTTGTCTGACCAGTGTTTAAATAACATTATACCTTCGAGTTCTTTAGTTGTTGTTTTGATTTTTTCATTCTTTTCTGGATATTGAATAACATCGGGTCTTGAATCTACATTTGTCTTTCCTGAAACGCCTTTAGTTGAGGTTTGTATTACTATATCCTCAACTAAATTCTGTAGTTGCTATTTCTCATCTGCAACATCGTTCATTGTGATTTTAACCTCCACTGAATTGATACTTTTAGAAGCCTGCTGATCTCCACGGATTTGTCGAATCCCCCATTGTGGGGGAAATTTAATACTTGGTGCAATGTGGACGGTACAACATCCATATCGTGAATCCATGGTCTTCCTAGAATTATATTATAAGCCATGTCAGCATCTATCACCTAAAACTTTGTATCCTTGATAACTCCCTCTGCAAATGTGGTAAGCACTATTTCCCCTTTTGTGATAACGCTTAAATTATCAAATCCAGACAAAGATCGTGTATTTGGTACCACCTTATCGCTAACTTGCATTTCATTCACCACCCTTAGTAGAATGATATTTACGGATCTACTTGGATCAATCAAAATTCGTTTAATGTTAGTATCGTGTATAAGTAAAGATATTACCAGCGCATTGTTGTGAGGAATTAACAAGTCATCTGCGTCTACATCATCAAACGTTATATTGTCTTCATCCAAAACTTGGTGAACTCGCTTTCTGTGAGTGACCGTGACTTTTGATGTCTTTTTTGCAGTTGTATGTGTCACATCACTGACCTCATCTCCCCCACTTATCACATTGACTGTTCTATTTGGAGAAGGAGGTTTCGGAGGCTCTTGTCTATTCTTCATATATGATTTCCTACCTTTCTCGCTAAACAAACAGTTAAATAACCCTGCTTCAACAAATTCTCAACTTCTCTTTGTTGTAACCTACAATATGTTGTTCTACGGTCATGATCGTTGTGAAATTCACACCAGAAATTTGGATTTCTTTTGCTCGAATTTGATCTCATTTCTTTAAGCCACCGCACCTTATCTACCATACCTCTTAAAACAGCTACTAACTCGGAGGTACTAACATTAAAACTGTAATCTCCGATCCTCGCATGTGTATTGGAATCACTGCCTTGCGCATCATGTTCCTTTCTGAATCTAGATGATGAACCCGCATCTTTTTGCCTTGATCCAAATTCAAATCGTATGTTTTCCTGTTTAGACCGTGAATCTTTCCCTGCAGGTTCCATGTAAGGTTCTTACCTTTTTTTTCCAGACCTTTTTTCGGATTCTGAACGTCACGGTCCTACTCTTTCATTAACCATTGGCTGTGAAGCCGTATCTTCTTTTATTTGCAGCTTCGTGATGTATCTGTTGTACACATCATTCCACGTTGTCGCAAGAAACTATCGCAAACTTTCCTTTAGTCTCCTCGTAGCTTATGAAATTTTCTCGTTTAAATTGCTCGCAAATTCCATAGCTTCCCAATTGTCGGGTACTCGTGGCAGCATCACCCTCTCCCGTTGGAATCTATCCACAAATTCCCTAAGTAATTCTGCATCTCCTTGTTTTACCTTAAAGATGTCTTCCATCCTTTTTCAACCTTCTGAGCTCCCGAATGTGCTTTTATGAATGAATCAAGCTCGGAAAAAGAATCAATAGAGTTTTCAGGTAAAAGATAATAGCACGTTAATGCCTATTTCGTGAGTGTTTCACTAAATTTTTTAACCAAAATTGATTCGATTATTTGCTTGGTTAAATCATTGCCCTTTACACTAGTTGTCAACGCAATTACGTGATATCGAGGGTCGGTTGTTCCATCATATTTTGGAATATCAGTCATTTTAAACTTTTTAGGAATTGGCAGAGGAGCCGCACTTGACTTCCAGGCCTGTTGTGCATACTTGTCAATATCTACTCCTTTTATTACGGGAGGCACTCCAGGTATTTGTGCTAACGATCATTCTTTTATTTCAACCGTTTCTTCAAAGTTGGTACCAAACCTTGTAAATCAGAGTTATTTAGTGTACCTGGTTGGTGTACCTGACCTCCCATCACGAGATTCATTAGAAATTCCTCCACTGCCATAATTGTCGAGCCTCGAGCGTGGGTTTTCTAAAGTCATCGTATTGACTGGTGGAGGAGTTTGTGGCGCATTTGGCAACCCCATAACAAAGTCTTGAAGAGCACTCTTCACGTTCTATGTAATCAATTGTTTTAAAACGTCTTGTTTGATGGTTTGTTCATCCCCTTGTTGATCATTAGCGTGTGATGTAGATCTCTCAGGTGGTCCTTTACGGGACTGACGAGGGGATCGTGTTGGAGAGAGGTGTGGTGATGTTCCCTCTTGTGGGTTTTAGTTGGTTATTGTCGTTACCAGTTGACATAGTTTGGTTGTGAGAAAGAAGAATTTGAAAAGTCAAAAGATTATCAGATTCCTAGTAACGGAACTAATTTGTTTAACAAAAAAAATAGAATTTTCAGTCAAAGCCTATATTTTGAAGAAAATGGGTTACTAATAACCAAGTTTTACTTTACTTCCTCAATAACCCATTTGGAAAAAATAACAAAAGAAATAACATAAATAGACAGAAAGAAGTAAGGAATGAAACGTCAGTCAATCGCTAAAATTAAGGTAGAAAACTTTGGTAAAGCAAGAAATTATAAAGTGTATTTCAGTACTACTTGAAACTTGTCCTTACAAGTAAAATTCTTTGTCCTTATATAGGGGTGTATAATCATAACATTTTTCCTATTTAAGACGAATTCATTATGAGAATTAATTGTATTGATTGTCAATTATCATTGATAACCATAACTGACACATTAGTAGCTATAAATGTCTTACAACCGTTCTGATTTCCTTTCCTTATTTACTTCTGGTTCATGTATCTTCCCTTCCTTTTGACCTTGATTCATTCGGTCCGCGCCTCTTCTTTGGCAGTTGTTCAGGCCCGATCCTCTGTTTTGTACTATCTCGTGGGTGTTTCCCTCGCACCTTCCTTGTATTCTTAATTTCGCCAATCGAGCGTGCCAATTATTTTTATGTCATTATACCATGTGTCATGCTTCGTCAGCTTACTAACATTCCACGTGTGACATCTTTTTTCCGCAAATACAGTCATGCCACACTCCACCTCAATTTATCTTAATACTTTTTGAGCTCGTTTGGATTGGCTTAAAAAATAGATTTTCACCAAAAGTATCTTTTAAGCCAAAAAGCAATTGCCCAACTTCTTGCTTTTGGCTTATTTTAAGCAAACTTTTACTTATTTTAAGTATTTTTTTAACTTTGTCAAATATTTAAAAAAAACGAAAAAAGAGCTTAAAATCCATGCATACACTATGCATTGTTAGTCTCACCATGCATACAGTAGGCTAATATAGTCGGTTGATATTTACCTCTCTCATAGCCGTAATTTAGAGATTATGCAGACGTTAATTCCTCGTATAGAACTCCAGGATAATGTGTTGGATTTTTATTTTTGGAATTTAAAACTTCAGAACAATGGTTATATTTCAAAGACGAAGCCGAAAAAGTGGCCAGTGAATGCGATTTTTATCTTAATTGATGGAGACAACGAAGAGTTTCATGGCCGTAAATGAATGGTAGAAGTAAAAAATGAAGTATACCTTTTGTTAACTTATTAATTTGAATAATTACCAGTTTTCTCTTAGTAGTTAATATGTTAAAGAGGAAGCATTACGAACAAATCTTACGTTCAGATTTCACCAAAGTACGGATTTATATGTTCACAGAAAGGTTGGTAGTTTACTTATTAGCGTGCATTGTCATATTATGCTAAAAAATTTATAAAATATTGACTTACTACACAAATTAACACTTCAAATTGTACGGTTTTGTAGAGCCGATCCACTAACTTAGATTACTTGAACATAAACTTTTTCTCTTGATAGTTATCTTATACTTTATTATCATTTTTTTCTTTTTATAATCCAATTATCATATCAAGGATTTACATTTGTACTTGCAATTATCAAATTTTCAGATGAATATAGTGGGAATGAGGTAATTAGGCAATTTGACATAAATATTCCATTATTTTCTTGTAAGAAGATTTCTAACTTATATTATAGGTTTAATCAGAAATTTTAAAATAACTAAACTAAGTAATCTGAAATCTCTAAGAAATCAAACCAAACTGAGATTATTTGGTTTGGTATTTCATAACTGAAAAATTGAACCGGAGTTTTCATAATCCAATTCGAAGTGCCGGATGTCAGAAGAAACGAAATGACATACATTTATTTATTTAGTTATATACTTATTTATCTTATATCAACATCTCCCTCCGTGCTGATCAAATTCTTATAGATGAAAGATCTTTGATGAACTGTGGAAGTGAAACTTGAAGATGTCTTGCACCTGCCCAAGGAAAATACCTGGCAAACGGTAAGTTTCCTCAAGAAGAAGAAAGTCAATCACAACATAAAGGTGATGAACAATACATCCGGTAAGTTTCACGACCCAATCACCTCCCCACCAGGTAATTCCCCTTCTCTCTTATTAAATGAAAATATGATAGAAAGAAATCTTGTGAATAAAACTACCTCTACTGCTTCATCCTCTAAAATCTTAGGCAAAAATTCAATAGCCAAGACTTACATTGCTACTGGCAATAAGTTTGAGGTCTTGGTTTCTCCGCCTAAATTAACTAATATGGATAATATTTACTTAGAAGATAATGAGCTACGTTGCATGGCTATTGATGTGGCATCTAAACAAAAAGTGAATGTCCACTTGGCAGCTAAAAAGTAAAGCCAATTAGATCACATGCAAACCAATCATTCTCTACCTAAGACCAATAAATTCCCAAGTAACCCTATTACTACGCATAATGCAAAATCCAAGGCACCCCAAGAAACAAACGCCCTACTAATCTCTTCTAATGAACAATCAACCCCTTACATCAAAGATAACCCTTATCTTCTAATAGACCAACACGTGTCTAAGGAGAACTTCCCAATCCCACAAATGGCCAACGAAGCCAAACACGTTTCGGACACAAAATCTAGCCAAAATCTTATTAATACTACTCCTTCGGGTAAGCTTAAAGACATGCAAATAGATATAATCATTGAACTCCACCCTACTTCATCGGCTAACCCAAAACCAGTCCAAGAAAGCTCTGTACACTCCCTCAATATAAACCCTCAACCCCATCCTACAATGACAAGAATTCCAATCTCTCAAAGAATGAGATATCGATTTATCCAAATTCTAAGACACCAACGTGCTCTCAACATGTCAAACCCTCCACTCCCTCAGAACTCATTAACGGACAACCAACTATTTTACATCCAACCCCCACTGCCTCAAGATCATCAGCCCCTCTCCTGGGTAGAACAAGCCCTGATGGACCATGCGATATCATTCAACATGATATTGGATGGACAAAAGATAGTAATTGTCCTCCAAAACTCTCACTTCCTAGCTCAACTAATGTCAGAGAAAATGCATATGGAAATGAGAAATTACCTCAATCATGTATTGATGAACAACATTCTTCATCCACTAGCCCCATCAATGAACGTAAACCTAGCCCGGACCATAAGGAGCCAATGGAGATTACCACCACACTTTATCCAATTGTAACGACCCACCCAGTCGTTTTGAGAGTTAGATCACTGGTCCTCTAATTACTTCTTTCCCCATATCTATTTCTGCTTTTGTGACTTGCCGGGAGGATTGGTTGTGAGTTTCGAAATGTTTTGGGACACTTAGTCCCTAAATGAGAGCTTAAGTCTTAAAATTTGGAACGTAGTTGGAACTGTGTAAAGACAGTTCTGGAATAGAATTTTGTCAATTTTGTTAGCTTCGTTGAGTGATTTTGGGCTTAGGAGTGCATCCGGAGTGTGTTTTGGAGGCTTGTAGTAGATTTAGGCTTGAATTGGCGAAAGTTGGACTTTTGGCGATTCCGGTCGGTAATGGAAATTTTGGGCTTGGGAGTTGCTGATATGCTGGTGTTTGGACTTCTGGTGTTTTTCCACATCTACGGATGGGAAGCCGCAGGTAAGAGGTCGCAGGCGCGGAAGGGAAGCTCGCAGATGCGGAACTGGGAAGCCCAGGCCTGAAACGTAGGTGCGAGGATTTGGCCGCACCTGCGAGTCGAGCCCGCAGGTGCGTGACCTTGGTGCAGGTGCGGAGACTGTGGGAGTTAGTAATTTCTACAAGTGTGACTGGTTGGACCACGGTTTCGGAATGCATAGGTGCGAGAAATGGCCGTAGGTGCGAGGATCGATGGGCAGAAAAGGGGTTAGAATCGAGAGTTAGTTCATTTTCACTCCATTTTTTTATTTTGAGCTCGGGAGAAGGCGATTCTTTGAGGGATTTTCAGAGGAATCTTGTGGGTAACGATTTCTTACTCGAATTTGGTTTTCTTGCATTAATCTATTGTAATTTTCCTCATTTAATCAAGGGAATTGGGTGAGAAATGTAGGGAAACGAGGGAAAAGTTCCCCAATCGAATTTATGAGTTTTGATCGAGTTTAGGCATCGTATTTAGATAATGTTTGGATGAGTGATCTCGTGAGTGAATGGGTGTTCTAAATTTGTAACTTTTACCCGATTCCGAGTCGTGGACCCGAGAGACTTTTTGAGCGTTTTTCCTATTTCCTTGCCTTAGCTTCGAATTCTTTAGCTAAAATAGTTACTTGTAGTATTATTTACATTATGCAATTGATTTGATTAGATTTGATTCATTTGGAGTTGGTTACTCGTGGCAAGATCGTGGTTTCAGATTGAGTTGAGCGATTCGAGGTAAGTGGCTTGCCTAACCTTGTGTGGGGGAACTTCCCCTTAGGATGCTCGGTATTGTTTGGTGTATGAGCGCCGTGTACGTGAGGTGAGGAGTACGTACATGGGATATTATTGTGAAAACTCCTACTTTTCTTCCAAATCATAAACTGTTTTCCGTTGGTTGAACTGCACTATTATGTTTAATCACCTTGTTTAGATTAGGAAAAGCATGCTTACGTGTTTTGCATGTCTACTTGAAATTCTGTGCAACATGATTAGGTAGTTTCCTATTTTTCTTGGTTGCATTTAGTCTAAACTGTACATTGTAATATTGTAATTGTCATGTCACTGTTGAGTTGCATATTTTCTTTGGGACTACAGACGTATTCCAGGAGATCCCCCAGCACTGCGTATTTATTTTGGGACTACGGACTTATTACGGGAGACCCTCCTGTACTGCATAATTAATTCGGGACTACGAGACCGTATCCCTGGAGATTCTCTGTTGTATTTCCTTTACTCTGAGCCGAGGGCTTCTTGAATTTTATTTGTGTAGGTTTCCTTAACTATTTTACTGCAGAATATATCTATATCTCTTGTTGTTTTCTTTTGAACTTTATATTTATAGCGGTAGGGCCCTGACCTGACCTCGTCACTACTCGACCGAGGTTAGGCTTGGCATTTACTGGGTACCATTGTGGTGTACGCATGTCCTTTCCTGCACATATTTTTTGTGTGCAGATCCAGGTACAAGCTATCAGCCTCGGATTTAGTGTGTGCTTGCTGATTTAGGAGACTTCAAGGTACTTGGGCTCGTATCCGTAGATCCTCGGAGTCCCCTTCTATTCCCTGCGTAGATATATCTTTTGTTTTCTTCAGACATTTCTCATAGAGCAATATATACTTATAGCAGCTTGTGACTGGCGACATTCCGGGTTTTGGGAGTGATGTTATTGTATATGCCGAGTGGCACTTAAATTATACTATTTTGGCTTTTATTTTTGTGTTTATTTAATTTTTATGAAATAATAGGCTTACCTAGTCGTAGAGACTAGGTGACGTCACGACACCTTTCGGAGGGGTAAAATGGGTTGCGAAACCAATTCAAACCCAAAACATGCCAGTGGAACTCCCTTTCTTCCCTCCAGGGGAGATCTCCAACATGAATCCCATCTTCATGCCTTGGTCCACCCCACTCAACAATGCGACAACACAAGTGAACGCTCACATGCAAACCCCTCCCCATACAAACTCAGTTCCACCATAGAATCCACCAAATGTTCCCCCACCAATACCACAACATGTCCCTCAAGTCTATTCCCCTCCCAATGCACAAGAACAAGAAAATCTTCAAATGGAGGAAGAAGAGGAAATAAACTTGTTGGGTTCCGGACTAGTCCTAGAATTTTCAAGTCTCAACGAGGTAAAAGTATATCTTTTCAGGGAAATGCGATAGAAGAGATATGTGCTAAGTTTCCCCCTGCACTTTACAAGTGCTCAATGGATGTCAGGCCTCCCTAGGACCCAGCTGTGGGGAGCCATGCAATGATTCTAGTTCCATCGATAAGAAGAAACCCAATCCCTCAACCTAAGAAAATGAGAAAAAATGGTAGTGTACATAACCCTGATCCAGCTAGCATAATGTATCGCCGAACAAACTTTTTGATATGGAATATAAGGGGAGGTAATAATGAAACCTTTAGGAGGAATTTTATAGAGATGCTGGACACCCACAAGCCATGCATGATAACCATCCTAGAGACTATAATGGAAAACCACATTTCCCTTCTCAGTGACTTCTCCTTTACTCAAATGATCGAGGACCCCTCAAATGTTCAATCTGGTGGAATGGTTATTCTTTGGAACCCTCGCCTAGTCAATGTGAGCAACTTTGTTACGAGAGATCAAGAAATCCAAGACAACATTGAGGTACGTCCGTTTGAAACTTCTTGACTTTTTTCTTCAATATATGCTAGTACAAATGTTACTAATAAACATTTCCTTTGGAACCATATTGAATATATTCATGACAACTATAAAGGTCCTTGGATTTTAGGAGGGATTTTAATGATATCTTTGGTGCTAAGTACAATCTAGGTAGTAATCCTATTAACCGTAGATGTAGCTCTCGTTTATGGAATAGCATTAATAAATGTAACCTCATGAACCTAGGTTTTAAAGGGTGCAAGTATACTTGGTCCAACCATCGTAGGAAACCTAATAAATTAATCATGGAGAGACTTGATAGGATTTTTTTTAATGATAAATGGCTTAACACCTATCCTAAAGTAGTGGTTATTCACTTACCAAAGACCTACTCGGATCATAACCCGCTACTACTTCAATTAACCCCCAAAAACTCGTGTCATAATGGGAAGCCATTTAGATCGAAAATATTTTGGTGTAATCAACCAGACTTTGTTAATATAGTCAAGGCTAGTTGGAAAAACAATGACTTAAACAAAGCTCATGAGGTTTTGAAAGAAAAAGCCATTCCCTGGGAAAATGACATTTTGGAGACATTTTCAAAAAGAAAAATAATATCTTGGCCCGTATGCATGGCATACAAAACTCTCTGAATTACCATACTAGTCTTTTTCATGAACCTTGAATCAAACCTTCGACAAGAATATAATAATATTCTTAAAATGGAAGAAGACTTTTGGAAACTTTGTTCTCGCATTTTTTGGTGTAATGAAGGTGATGCAAATACAAAAATTTTTCATATTATGGCCTCTAATAGAAGACGTCATAATTCGTTAATGTACTTTAAGGATGAGAAAGTACTGGATCACCAATGATAGTTCTATTATGGAACATACTTTTTTTTTAATAATATTTTTACTACATCCAAGATAATTAGTAGGACTTGGTCCTGTAAGAATCGAACCGCTAATCACCTCTCTGTTAATTTAGATGTCATGGACATGCCTCTAGTGTTAAAATAAATCACCAGTGCAGTATTCTCTTTCAAACCCTTTAAGGTTCCTGGTCCTGATGGAATCCACCATTTTTTTACCAAAAATATTGGTACATAATTGGGGATTCCATAGTTAATTTCTGTCACAAGGTCTTTCATTCGCAAACTCTCCCTACAGGCATTAATAATAATTACCTTTGTCTCATCCCTAAAATGAATAATGTTAATCATCTAAAAAAAACTTTAGGCCTATTGGTCTTTTTAACACTTCTTATAAAATCATTACAAAGATTATTGCCAACAGATTAAAACCTTTTCTCCCTACCCTCATTAGTCCTATTCAATCCAGCTTTATTAAGAATAGAGGAGTCAGTGACAATATCATAATCATCGAAGAACTCAATAACAACATGCGCAACTCGAACAGTACTAAGTATGATATGTTATTAAAAATTGACCTTGAAAAGGGCTTTGATAAATGTGAATGGGATTTTATCTATAGAGTCCTCACCTACTTTAACTTCCCTCCAAAAATCTCTAAACTCATAATGCAATGCATTAGTACAAGACAAATTGGTAATCTTGTAAATGAGAATAAAACAAATTTCTTTAGCCCTAGTATAGGTATCCGTCAAGGGAATCCAATGTCTCCTTATATTTTTATTTTATGTATGGAACTTATGTCTAAATTAATAGAGCATCAAGTTGATACCTTATTATGGGACCTCGTTAAAATTAGTCCTAGAGGTCCTAGCTTCTCCCATCTATTCTTTGCAGACGACTTAACCCTAATTGGGAAGGCCAATCAAAAAACTGGCATTTGCATCAAAAATTGCCTTAATCATTTTATGAAAGAGTCTGGCCTATCTATAAACTACTCAAAATCCAGACTAGTGTTCTCCAAAAAATGCCCCCAATAAATTACTTCCTACTTTGCCAACCTCTTCAACATGAAGCTAAGTTTAGACTTTGGTAAATATCTTGGCTTCCCTATCCTCTCTCGTAAATTTAAGTCTAGGGACTTCCAATTTGTTATTGACAAGATGCACAATAAACTTTCTCACCGGAAGACTAATCTACTAAACATAGTTTGGAGAACTACATTGGCTAATTCCTCCCTAAACTCCATTCCTTCCCACTTAATGCAATATACCATACTCCCTTCAAAAACGTTGAGCCAAATAGATAAAATTCAGAGAGGCTTCATATGGGGAACCACAAATACTAAGAAAAAAATTCACTTGGTGAATTGGAAAATAGTCACCCAGAAAAAATCAGAAGGGGGATTAGGGATTCGTTCAGCTTGCAATAAAAATCTATTAATGCTCACCAACCTTACTTGGAGGCTTATCAATTTTTCCAATAATCCCTGGGCGCAACTAATTTGTAGCAAATATGCTAATAAGAAATCTAACCATACCTCTTCTTTTATTTGGGCAACTTTATTGAAAGGTTGGAAAATCTACATGAAAGGAACAATGTGGCACCCTAGTAAATGCTCAAATTTCAACATTTGGTCATCTAGATGGATTCACAACGCTCCTAGTCTTAGGAATTGTATTGAGGGACCCCTACATAATTCAGATTATAAGCTCTCTCTTCATGACCTCATAACAGGAGATTCATGGGACTTGTCCAAAATCTCTTTTGATCTCCGAAGGACCTCGCTGTAAAAATTAAGGCCAGTGATCACGCCTCACCCACACTACTATATAAGTAGAAAGGCAAGGATCGTGTAGCTTTTACCCCGAATTGTCGGGATCGAAACCACAGGGAGTCTATAATGGGGGGTGAGTGTCTAAGTGATCTAAAAGTGTCGAGTGTTTCTAATTGCACTTCTAAACATTTGTTGGTATTGAACTATGCTAAGTGTACTCTATTGTTTGTAAGCTAATTAATGACTAAGTTGTTTTTGTTGTTATTTTCTGATATTGATAAAGGCACTAGGGTCGTGACCTTTGCCTAAGTGGATACACAACGGGTTTCAATTCTAAGGTCGGGGAATTGGTTAGGGATACAGCTATAACCAATGCACGAAGGTGTCCACTCTATACCTCTCGGTAGTTTGAGTGGTTTTGCCCTAATTGCCCCTCTCGGGACCAATTGGGTGTCAACTAATCAAGAAATTAAGTCTTAGGTAGGGTATTACTCTCTCGAGGTTTGACCCGTTAATTAGGGCTCAATTTACCATTTCTGGGTTTAACCCAATTGATTGGGACTACCAATCTCTTGATAATGCCCTAATTTCCTATTAGGCTAATTTCTAGACTCAAGTCTTCTTTCTCAAGAGAGACCCAAGTCATGAAAAGGCTAATTAGTGTTTGCAACCACTAATTATGGCAATAGAAACCCTAAATTAGCTTAAATAGCCAACACCCATTAATTTGTCAACCTTAATTTTAAAAACCCGTTACATACCCACACTAGGGTTGAGCCACAACCCTAGATAATGGGTCTAGCTACTCATAATCAAAGATGAAAATAATGATAGAGAAGAAGAAGAACCCATTAATTGATTCCTAACAATGAAATTGAAGTTTCAATGTTAAAAATACAAGAACAAAGCTAGAAAGATGAAAACCCTAAAATATTCACGTGCTCTCTACTTCAGAAATTACAAGATGTGTAAAGAAATTACAAAATAGTCTATTTATAGTCTGCCAAATTTTTGGACAAAAATGTCCCTGTGGGGCCACCGCGGACCGCAAAAACACGACCGCGGTCCGCGAAAATAACTGATTTGCTGGGCTTCTGATAAGGCTCGACCGCGGACCGCGAAATAAGGACCGCGGACCGCGGTGAGCTATGCACTGAAATCACCTCTCTGAAGTTGTCCAATGCGGACCGCGAAACAAGGACCGCGGCCGCAGTGGAAAATGCCTTGGAAGTCAGTCTCTGAAGTGAGCACCGCGGACCGCGAAATGAGGACCGCGACCGCTGTGGAAGTTTTCCTTGCCTGCAGCTTCTCTGAATCATGCCACCGCGGTCCGCAAAAGCTGGACCGCGGCCGGGGTGGCCTTTTGCATGATCATTTTTGCTGTCTTTGATCGTTGTGCCGGATTCACTCATGTTTCGAGCATATTTTAGACTGAGTGTCTTCATTTCTGGTTCAATCCTGCAACAAGAACAACGTATAAGCTTTCGGGGCCACTTTGTGTACAATTATATCCAAAACTCATGTATAGAGGAACGGAAAACAAGGTAAAAAATCCAAGTTATCAGCCAGCCCTACTCCTACTTACCACACTGGTAAAGACCTTACTACCTGGGATATGAGCATAGTGGTTCATTCACTACTAAATCTTATTATAAGCTCCTACAAGAAAAGCACTTGACTAATCATTTTAACAAGCATGATTTTAATTGGATATGGAAACTCAATTTCCCTAAAAAAGTTAAATTCTTCCTTTGGCAATGCTTGCATAACAAAATTCCTTGTAGGGCCTTCCTCCATCATATAGGAATTAATATTGATGCCCTTTGCCCTATTTGTCGAGTAGGTCTAGAAGATGCCATTCACATTTTTATCAATTGTCCCATAGCTACATGTTTTTGGAAAGACATTGGTTTAATTTCCATTACGATAACAACACCCATCACTGGTTAATATCCCTAAAAAATGGTCAATTGCTCAATAGTAACAAAATGGATCAATATTTTTCCTTTCGCCATCTGAACCTTTGGAAAAAATAGAAATAATAACAACATTAACAATCTTGATCAACCTCTCAATGTCAACCTAGCCCTTAAGCAATCTTTGAAATACAATTTTTTAACCGAAAGAAACTCCCCTCAACAACCAAAAATAGAAATATCCATTAGATGGATAACCATCCCAAAACTCCATCAAGCTTAATATTGATGGAGCTTTTTCAAAGACTAACTTTCATGCAGGTTTAGGAGGTGTTTTTCGGAATAACAAAGGTGATTGGATATTGGGATTCCATAAATCTTGTTATGCAACATCCTTATTGCATGCAGAAATATTAGCCCTGGAACAAGGGTTAAAAACTGCATTAGAGATGTCTTTTAAATCGATAGAAATTGAAACAGAATCTACAGAGGTAATTAAAATGATCAATGAGGACAATGCCCTATGTCACGACCCAAAATCTATTATGGTCATGATGGCGCCGGACCCCACTGTCAGGCAAGCCAACACTTAATAAATAAATTAAACTTTAAAAATTCTCGAAGTCATTCCTTTTTTATTTTCTTAAATAATAATTAGCAAATTTCCACTGAGTAAACAATAATATCTTAACCAATTTAAATAGTGAATAAATCCTATAATTATCCCAGAACCCGGTGTCACAAGTGCATGAGTAAATTTTCTAGGAATTATACATGTACTACAATACTTGTCTGGAATACAAAATGGACAAGGAATTTAAAATAAAATACAATCCATATGAGGAAGACTTTGCCGGCTGCAGTCGTCTCCGGATGATGCAGCTCGTCTAAGTCTCCTAGCCAGCCACATCACTGCGTCAAGCAGGGCCACTAGCTATGAATGTACATGTGCAATAAAATGCACAGCAAGTGTAGCATAAGTACGAAAACAACGTGTACTCAGTAACTATCCCGCCTAACCTCGAAGAGGTAGTGATGAGAGGTCGACTTTGACACTTACTAGAGGTCAAATTAATATAATCAAGTGTGATGTCAAACATGGATGTTACTATCGAATAACATATAACAGCAGAAAGGACAACTTCTTTCATAAATTATGAATCTCAGTTCCATCTTCTCAGTTAACCACTCATATCTTAAGACAATAAAATAGTTCAAATCACATATGGTATCCAGCAAATATCATGCGAAGGAAATGCCGAGGGTCGAACGGCCTGAACCAACATAAGTGTAAATTGTGCACTGCTGAAGGGTCGAACGGCGCGAACCATAGATGCATCTATTAACCCGCCGTGGCGTACGTCCCGCTCCCATGAGAGTAGTGGAAGAAATCACCCCGCTCGCGGAATATAAATTGCGAAGTGGTCACACATAAGCATGCACATTCAAACAGTCCACACCGACTATATCGGAAAAATAATTATTCAAGAAAATGACAATTTCTCTTTTTAATGGTCACAAGGATAGTATTTAAATCTTTTCTAGAAATTCATTTGCCAAGTTCGATAAGGTTAAAACATTTTAATTTCATCATTAAAATTACAAGTACGGCAAATAGAACATGCTTTTGGGTCATAGACTACCTGGACATAAACATAATAGTAGCTACGTACGGACTCTCGTCACTTCGTGCGTACGTAGCCCCCACAAATAGTAGCACATATTTAATTAGTTCACCTATGGGGACAATTCCCACTCACAAGGTTATAAAAGAGACTTACCTCGCTCTGAAGATTCATAACCGGCCTCCAAGCTCTTCCGACGACTCAAATTGATGCACAACGCCCCAAAACTATCCAAATAACGGGCAAACTAATGAAAATATACTTTAATACTTATAACAATTCAATTTATATGAATTCCCAATTCCGCTCGAAAAGTTGACAATATTTCCCTCGGGCCCACGTGCCTGGATTCCTAAATTTTTCGAAGATAAAGACTACCCATGACTTTACTAACTCCAATATATAATTTATTCTTAATTTCATGCTCAAATTCGTGGTCAAAATCCAAAAATACACATTCTAGGTCCTTGTTCAAAAATCCCAAATTCCCACCAATTTCATGTCTAATATATGTATAATCTAAGTGTTTTAACTCAAAGATGGGAAGAAATCACTTACCTAAAGTTGCTTGATAAAGATCCTCCCTTGAAGCTCCCCAAAATGGCCACACCAAATGAAAATGGGAGAAGAATGGCCAAAATCTCGGTTAAAAATAACACACTGCCCAGGCGACCCTTCTATGCGATCGCATTCCCCTTCATGCGATCACATAAGCCAATCTCAAGAGCCCCCCAAAATTACCTCTGTGTGATCGCATACAAGACCCAACGATCGCATAGGCCAACCCAGCAGCCCCCCAAAATTTCCTCTATGCGATCGCATACAAGACCCAACGATCGCATAAGCCAATCCCAGGGCCTCAAAATCTTCCTCTATGCAATCGCAGACACTTCCACGCGATCGCATAGGCCAAATCCCAGCAGCCTCCAATCTTGCTATGCGATAGCACACCCACTCACGCGATCGCATAGAGGCAAAATCTGTTGCACTCACACCAGAAAACCAGCAATCCTCACAAGGCAAGAATCGACCCGTTGAGCATCTGAAACACGCCCGAGGCCTCCGAGACCTCAACCAAACCTACCAACAAGTCCTAATACCTCATTCAAACTTAGTCGAACTTTGAAATCACATCAAACCACATCGAAATCACGAATCGCAACCCGAATCAAGCTTAATGAACATAGAACTTCAAACTTCTATATTCGATGCCGAAACCTATCAAATCACGTCCGATTGACCCCAAATTTTGCACACAATTCAACATTACGGACCTACTCCAACTTTCGGAACCGCATTCCGACCCCGATATCAAAATTTCCATTTCCGGTCGGATTTCTCAAAAACCTTCAAATTTCTATTTTAGCCAAATGGCTTCAAAATAACCTACGGACCTCCAAATTCACTTCCGATCGTGTTCCCAACTCCAGAATCACCATACGGAGCTATTCCCTGACTCGGAATCCCAAACGGACATCAATATCACTTAAGTGCACTTCAACCCAGACTTATGAAATTTCTTCTAAAATGATGATTTCTACAATATGCGCTGAAACGCTCTCGGATCATCCAAAACCCGATCCGAACATACACCCAAGTCTGAAATCATCATATGAACCTGCTGGAACCTTCAAATCCTTATTCTGAGGTCGTATACTCAAAAATCCAGTCTTAGTCAATTCTTCCAACTTAAGGCTTCTGAAATGAGAATTTTCTTTCCAAATTGATTCTAAACTTCCCGAAATTCAATTTCGACCACACCTACAAGTCATAACACCTGAAATGAAGCTGTTCATGGCCTCAAACCGCTGAACGACGCGCTAGAGCTCAAAACGACCGGTCGGATCGTTACACCCTAACTAATAATACACTACTCAATTGCAGGTTGTTAATGCGTCAATTGAAGATGCCAACAATCAACCATAACTTCAGGAAAGGCAATGCAGTAGCTCATTGTCTAGCTAAAGAAGCCATCAACTAGTCCAAGCCAAGAAGAAGTATCTACCATGCCAGTCCACCTTTTTTGTCGAAACTGTTTTGGAAAAGGATAAGAATGAAGTTTGTTTTGGAACTAAACTCGTAAGTCCCTGGTCTGTAATAGCCTAATAGCTATAAATAATAAAAATGTCCTTAGGGACTACGTAGCCTTATGTAAGACTTCTCTTGTTAACTAGTATTAATATATCTGTCGTTATCGTTTCAAAAAAAAAAAAACTTAGAATCAATAACCTAAGCATGCGTTAATATCATGTTGTCCCTCATCTGTTACGTAACTAAGGACTACTAAAGAGATTTATAATTGTCCTAGACCATGTAGAGTTAAATGCTCAAATTCTTTTACAATAGTTAAGAGTTGGAATATATATGATATTCATATCGTTCTCTTACGTGCAATATAATCATTTACAACTTGAATCGAATTGGATCGATATATTTTGCGTGTTCTGATTTTCCTTTTGTTTTGAATGTGTTCTTTTTCTATTTTCCCAAATTTTATTTGGTTCTCTTTTATTTTCTTACATGTACCTTGAATTTTGTGTAAAAAATAAATTTAGAAGCGGAAAACTCCTTCCTTATCATGTCAACTTACAAGACTATCCTTCTAATTAACAAGCATTTGGAAACATCAACAAGCACTTTAATACCCCCTTTTTCGTATAATATTTTGGAGGAAAGTATTAAAAGTTGGAACAAAACGCCTAAGCTAATGCATGCTAAAGTTTTAATTTTGTCACTTTTTCCCTCTGCTAATCATATTTGAATATAAATTAACTAGTTTTATAGTTGAAAGTTCATTGTAATGGTTTCGACAAGTCCTTGGGGCTACTCTTTTTCTTTTTCTTTTTTTGTTTTGGCTAATAAGAAGCCTTGCATTATAAGTAGAAGAGTACATAGGGAGGACTGAACGCATCGTTACAGCCCATCTGGAAGATGGTGATGGTGTAGTTGTTTGCCATATTTTGCCAGAGCATCTGCCTGAAGGTGTGGTGAAGCTTGGGCACATGTAGTTAAAAGCAACATCAACCTGCAAGCATGTAGAATACTCACAGAGAGGGCCTTTTTTACCCAAGTAAAGACATTTCATAAAAACATGATAAGAAAAGATTAAACAGAAATAACCTCTTATCAATTGTGAATATGGAGATCTTAATACAACTAAGACAAGATCTTTGTATTTAACAAAAAACAATACAAACTAAGTCAATATATTAACTTTGATGTGGAAAGTGTGCCAAGTTTCTAACGTAACAGCACGCTGGAGAGATCATAGTACACAACACCGACACTAACCAATGTAAAAGCTGTGATACACCAACAAAAAAATATCAAACCTACTCCTCTGTATCCCCAATTTATGCTTTATGCACATCATGAAAAAACTACGGCAAGAAACTTCGAAAACATAAAGATTCTGCACGATTGACTCGTGACACTTCAAACACCCAGCGACAGAATGACAACCAACCTGCAAAAGATGAAACAACCAAAATATCAGACACCACGCAGTGGAGGACAACACAATAAGCATGTGCCTAGACGCATATCCTTTCTCGCCACATACAGAAATAAAGATTTGTTGACAGGTAATTTCAGGAAGGCTTTTGGTTTTTACTACGTTATTCCCCAAAGACACATAAACTCAACAGGAAATTGTTCCATATCTTCAGGGAATATGGTTTATCAATCATATGTGGGTAAATCTGGAGTGAACCAGATAAACTTGAGGACATGTGTTACTTTAGATTTTGGGTAGACAGCAGACCATACGCAACATCCTTCTTCCTTCATGCGAACCACAGGAGAGCAGGAATGAGCAAAGCTCATTTTCCTTTCAGGGTAAAGCTGCACATAGAGAGGGCTTGCCCCACAATTTTCAAAAATAGATAAACTCTCCGTGGTCTCTTCTGTTTCTCTCTGTTGCAAGGCATCAGCAATTACCCACGGTCCATTAACATGATTACATTGAGACGGAGTCCTCATTTTTGTTTTTGTACAAACTTTTTGAGCAAGTAAGCCCTCTCAAAAACTTATATTTTCACCTCTCCTTCATCACTCATCTTTTGGCGTTTTTTCTTGCTGGCAAGGAGAGTGACTTGAATTTGGTCTCTATCAGATATTAAATATGTTTGCAAAAGTCACCTTATCGCAGCAAAAGAACATTCAGGCAGCATATGCCAAGGAGATTCAGAATATTTCTTAGAGAGGCGACTTAAAAAACATGCTATACTACTACCATTAACCTTTAATCTGAAAACATGAAACTGTAAATCTGATCCACTGAGACACATGGAAAATAGGAGTATAAATCTGATGCAAGATATCAATGCATCCATAAACTAATTCAATGTGATACCTGTGACCGTAAAGCGCTTGATTTCTGATGAAAGCAGTGTACTTCCTTGCCTACTTGTCTGCATGTACCCTCTTGGCCTTACGACGTGAATGGTGTGCATGACTATTTCGGCTGGGTTTCTTCGCCTTGGTGCTGTAATAGATAATCAAAAGACAGGCAATTCTGAGCTACATTAAAAGAGTAAACCTGCAGAAATTTTTATATAGAAGGTAGATCACTGCGAATTTAAAAACAAGGGAGCAAAAAAAACTGTGCTAACCAGAAAGTGGCAGACAAAAGTTTGAACAGTATTATAACGGGCAGAGCCAAAACCGTTGAGGCCTACATCATAAAAATCAGCAAAAATTTCAAGTATGGGATCATCAAATTGAATCAAAATGAGAGGAGATGGCAAGACCATAGAATAGGAATAAAAGATACATACAGCAAACCAGACAAACTCCTTTGTTGCAAGAGGTCTAGTAAGCTCATGTTTCTTCAGTGTTTCGTCGACTGTGTCTTGCAGCTTCAAATGGCATGAAACATTGATTTAGAATTGATGGACCAAGATAATTTAAATGCTATAAGCAGATAGGCATACTAGCAAAGACATTCAAGCAGCATGGGTATAATAGCAAAGACATTCGCTACTTCAGATTCTTCCACCAGATCATTCAACTCGTAAAGATCAGAAAGAGAAATATTATAACATCGTTACCTCTTCCGACAGAATTTGAAAGCTACTCTTTTAGTCAATTTACATTCTTCTTTATCATCTTAATAGGTAAAGAGAATCCAACACAACCAGCAGAAGAAAAATGACTATCATTGGCAGAGCTAAACCACAAAGAATCAGAACTTGGAAACTGTTGTAACTCAACCACTGTTCATGCACTGATTCCCAAGACATTTCCCCAAGTTAATATGGATAATTAAGTAGCTAAAGCAAAATCATTCTTTATAACAAAACTCTTCCACACTAAGAATACAGATGCAGCAAGAAGACAGGCAGGGAAAGTAACTTAAAGAGTCTACTGGATCTTTTTTTTTTGGTTGGAGAAACGATTTTACAGGGATTATTGAAACTTGAATACACGATTAACTGAATATTTCAGGGACTATCGTATCAATTTATTTTCTCACACCTGATGATGGTATACTGTTGCAGACTCAAGGAACTTTCCATAATGATGAACTGCCACATCAGTATATGGCTTTACAGCAATACGGACTTTTTCCACATGAGGTTTTGTAGCAGTGGCAACCTGATCAATGTATGGCTTGCTGAATTTCTTAAGTTCCTGCAAAAATTATGCTTTTGTCACATTACATACAAGTAAAGCCGGGAAAACATGTAGCAGTTATAAATTTGATGCACTTATGGCAAGGACATTAAACAATATTTTTTATTCTACTTACTCATGAGAGGTTAAAAATTATTGTTCATTTAAATGAACTCAATAAGGGATGTCACCTGAACATGGGGTTCTGCTACTTCCTGAACTTTGACAATATGTGGAGTTATGGCGCCTTTAGATGTTTCATAAATTTCAAATGTTTTGGTCTTTAGCAATTCCGCGTGTGGCTTGAGATTAGTGGTGATTACCACCCATTGTTCCTTCACAGCTGGCATCCATTTCTACAAACAGTAGCACGAGAAAATTACTAAGATCCTCTATCTTGATCTCAAATACAACAGGAAAACTAACTTAAGGGATATAATAAATGTTTGCAGTAGACAATTGTATCTACATCTGAAAAAGTAACGAAGAGTCTTCCCCGTAGCTTGTCCTTATTCTTGATTTTTCTCCTCCAGAATGTCAGATGACCATATGCCATTTAGCAGACGAGAACTCACCTCTTGGGAAGAATTTAAACATACTCTACCGTTTTTCCAATGGAAGGTACCACTTATTGCTTTGTTAACAGGAAATCTCAAACTAGTCTAGCTTTATTGTCCAAGTACTTATTTCCATGATGCGGTGAGTATGAGTTTAGGTAATAAACTGCCCATCATACGAACACCTATTAAGGTTTTTTGTTGGTCAATTATCTCAGCACACGAGATCAGAATTCAAAGGAAGAAACAACAAGATTCTATAACTTCTTTATTAATTCTTCAAGACCAGGAACTCCTAGATACATCTAGTTCTATCTTCATCCGTATTTGCTGCACCTTGATAAGTAGACATCTTAATTAACCATACCCACCTATTGTAGATGACTTCTCTATATATGAAATACATGGGATGATGGGAAATAGATAAGGAAAAGTGACATGACCACACAAAAGGAAGTCACTGCTCTTTCTTCTTTTCAATTTCTGTGACACTCGAACCATTTTGGGACATGCCAAAATATTTGACATCGTGCTATTCTGTCCAACTTTACAAACTTCCAAGAATAAGTCCATAAAACTAATCAACTTTAAAAATTTGAAGTGATTTGCACTTTATCAAACTAACTCTTTCAACCACTATATACTATTGACACGCACGCGCACACACACACACACACACACATATATATATATATATATATATATATATATATATATATGTCAAAATGAATATCTTAAACTAAGTGCCCAATCAACGCCATCATATAAAATTGTGTGAAACTTATCTGGAAGGTCATGGAAATATAAAAATTAGACTTGATGAAGCAATAATAAGGCAATAAAAGATCAGATACTAATGATGCAAAGCTGACTTACTGTTTTGACTGTTTCTACATGTGGGGCAGCCCATACCTCAGCTTGGGCCTTCTTCTCAACTGCCTAAGAAGCACGTAAAAATGATAAACAGGATAGAGTAGTAGATCAATCAAGCATATCATCGTGTAGTCGATAGTTTAAAAGGATATCCAATAGCAACAAGTGTATACCTTCTGTATCATTATGTCCATGGCAGGTTTCCCATGCTCCTGCCAATGCTTCTCCAAAAGAGACTAATTCACAGCATAATCAGCACTCCATTTACAATAATGTTCAGTACAACTTTTATGCTCAAAATACCTGGTAGTGACTCCAATGAACTGCCAGCCAACGTGGAAGCCATGCCCCATGCACCTGAGTTTTCAAAGAAAGGAAAGAAAAAAGTTAGCATTATAAATAATGATTCATAATCTACACCATAACAAGGCTGGAAAAGGGAAAAAAACAAGGAAGCAACAGCAAACAAAATAAGCATTAGTATTTTCCTATCTAAATATATAAGCATTAGTATTGTAAAACACAAGCTGATGTTACTGTCTTTCCTTGCAAGACTTAACTTGACATGAAAAAAGTATCATACCAAATGAATGATGCAGAATGCAACATTGATCCCTTTTCTACTTTATGCTAGGCTATGCAAGGTGCAGGAAGCATAATCTTCCACATGAAACAGATACTCACATTCGAAAAGATTCACAACTAAATCGCCATACGTCACCACTAATCAGACAACTTCCACATACCAGAACTCCAAAACCAAGCAAGACGGAAAACAGAACGGGTACAACAAAAACCACCTTTTCCTCCTTATATTGAGACGTGTATGTTAAAACCAACCGGACTTTATGTTCTTATTAGATCTTTCTCACTCTAATGGTACAGTTGTAGACAAGCTCATGATAACCCACAAAATTTGAAATAGCTAAATTTCATATTACAAATTTTTTCCGTATGCTAACCATACATGAACAGAATCCAAAGACATTTCTACCAGCTACCAATGATTTAAACAATATTTCATTATACCACCTAAAAGAAAGGGCAGACAAGTTGTAAAACCTTAGAGATGCCATCTACCAATATATGCAGGACTGACTACATTTGTTCTCCCCCGAAATTCATTTACAGGTTGTGAATAGACAACCACCAAACAAGACAGCAGCCACACATTTACAGCATCCACATTCCTGCAAACACCAAAAGAAAGCCACATCTCCCTCAGGAATACCTGCCTCCACGACCTGTTTGCCTTGTGCATTTATGATTGTTGTCATCCTTCCATTATTCTTCACTTAAGCAACTATCACCCACTTACATGATGGCCATCATCCTTTATAACAGAAATGGTTTAGACCACATCTATAAACACATTTCTTTTCCCTTTTAGCCGCCAATAGTAGAAACAATACAGCATTAAAACCACCAGCTAAAGACCAGCATCACCTCCGCACCACCACCCCTTACTACTAAGATTACCCACCATCCTGCTGTCCATAAAACTAATGATATCCCCAGTTCCAACATACGAGGCTGATACAAAAAGCTAACCCATAAAACTGGCATATCAAACTCGTAACATAGTATGAATGGTAGGCCAAGGCACCAGGATACAAGAAAGGAATCATTAACATGGATCACAGGATTCCTCCGCTAGCTGAGAAATTGAGATGCAACCTCCTACTTTCAATAGTAATCGTAGTCCTGAATTCACATGATAAATAAAGGGAGTTAGAACATCTACCTCCATCAGCTCCTTCGTCTTCGATGTGGCTTCAAACCTTGCTCTAATCATTTCCTCCTGAAAAGCAAAATTGAGAGGCTTTAGAAATTGTTATCCACAACACAAGTTTCACAACTTTTGAGCTGTTTTCTATCATCAAGAACACCTCAGCAAGTTGAAGAGCTCGTTCAGTTTTTTGCAGTTTCTTCTTCTGTTCATCAATGGTCTTTTGGAGCTGCATAAACCAAATAGAAACAAAATCACTTCGTATAGCTGGGCTGAAATATTGCACGTAGCCGCCAAAACTTAATTGGACCAGCGGCAGCTTACTCCTGTATAAAATTCTCATGTGACATCATCTCAAGGTATGAGAGGAGAAGAGCAGGGTTTTTTTTATGGAAGGAGATAAGGGATCTGTCATTCTAACAAGGTTTGGTTCCCATTAAAATTAACTTATGCACTGCCACACACTTGAGACTAAAAGCAAATAACTATAACTGAAACAAACGAGGCTTCCAATTAAAGATAAGCACAACAATTTGTTAGCTTTTTGTTCTTTCATACCATCATTTGATTTATTATTTCCAACATTCTTTTCTCCATTTGTCGGACCAACCAGAATGATTTGACTGCTCTCCCAGCTGCTTCTTGTCCAGACTATAATACTGCCAAATCTACTATACTCACAGCCTCTTGAGGAGGCAAACATTCTACTGGATAGACTCTCTAAATAGCTAATTTTTGGACTCAATTACAGCAATGCAACTACAGCATCTTGTTTATACTCTTATACGACAACATGAAGGTGTTTCCTGAGGCACCCATTCATATCTTATGCTACATTAGGCTTCATTTATTCAACATTTTGATAATGTTGACTCCTTATTTACCTTTTCTTCACAAATTATTCACATTCCTTGCTATAAAGATTTAGATCCTATCAAACTTCGAGTATCTTTTTGTGGTTATGGGCCCTTTTGACAAAGCGATCTCCACTTATAAAAGTCAGAGCTCTGCAGCTACTTTCACCTTTCTCTCTTTTTCCTTTTTTTGACAAGTACCTTCACCTTTCTATGTTTCAGCGAACTTTTTAAGTCCTTTGTCCATCTTTCCTATGAGCTCCACTATAGGTGTAAATTGATAAAGAAAATCTAGCAGGACAGCATTTAGAAGTTTGTTTCTTTTTGTACTTTTCTGTATGTTGCAGTGATTGAACAACGTTGGATAGCTGTCATAATAACTCGAATGATGCGCAGGGCAATAGCTGTGACCCAGAACAAGAATAACATACACCAAACTGCTTTTTTCTAATACTTCTATTGAGTTACTTGGCTCCAGGCACTCAGATTAAAACGAAACACTCATTAGAATGACAAGCAAAATGTAATCCACAGATCTTTTTTTTTTTTTTTTAAATTTAAAAAAAAAAGAGATAATGCAGCTCACCAGTAATAGAGTTACTTTTTTTTCCTTTTTATCTTGTTAATGCATAAAGGACCTCCTAACTGAAAATGCAATAAATGGAAGTTTCTTTATGCCTTGTTGTTGAAACTTTTGTAGTGAAATTCCAAGTGTTAAAAATCTACAGTAGCGACTAACAAAGACAAAGATAACACAACTTACAAAGAAAAGCAAAACGAAAGCAAATGAGCTACTTATTCTTTCATAAAGAAGATAAAGCAGATCAAGAGCTTACCTTGTCAACCTTCAAATTTAACTCAGTGACTTTTTTCTCGGTTTCACCTTTATGGGCTTCGAAGTCTTTTTTCTCCGTATTCTTCATTTCAACTTCCTCTTTTAGTCTCTCAACTTGCTTTTCAAGCTGATCAGCTCGTGCACGTGCCTTTCCAACTTGCTCCTCAGCATCTAGTGTTCCCTTATTCTAGACAAAACAATACAACTTAAAGAGGTTACGAACTACATCAACACTGTTGAGACATTTTCATCAAACTAAAATCGCATACAAAATCCAACTTGCTAATTTGAG
This sequence comes from Nicotiana knightiana, assembly GCA_005239525.1. Taxonomy (NCBI): domain Eukaryota; kingdom Viridiplantae; phylum Streptophyta; class Magnoliopsida; order Solanales; family Solanaceae; genus Nicotiana; species Nicotiana knightiana. The sequence continues at coordinate 65,477 of ML437614.1, forward strand.
AGACTCACCTGTAGAGAAACCAATTCAGTTGACAATGACTTAACCCTCTCTGACTTCTCTTTTATTATCTTCTCCTTATCAGCAATCACCTCATCCTTTCGTTTAAGTGCTCGCGCAGTCTCCTCAATGTTTGATTCTTGAAGAAAAGAAACACCATTAGAAGGAAAGAGAGACGACTAGCAATCAATAAAATAAATGGGAGCACCCTACATCCCAAGCACCCATCCAAAACTCACTGTTGCAGAATTACCTCACAACAAGAGAGAAAACTATATGAAATTTAACAGCCTCAGTACTTGACACCAACAAAGCACAAACTGTGACAACTGCGGAATAGGTCCCAAATTTATTATCCTGTCTCAAAATTTTATGGGTATGTGAGAGTTATTTTTGGTTGTGAATATTCCAAATTCACTCTGCTCCTTTGCAGATTACTCTAAGATTTGTACAGTTCACAACAGAGAAAGGATATTATCTCTAAATTTTCTGCAGTCCCTAAACTGTATCTCTCTATCTCTGGAACATTGCTTTGCTATCAAACCAAAAAGTCACCATTTTTTTATAGGTCCAAGAACATAGGTGGCGCCTTTTATTGTGCTTCGAATGTACAAAGTTATCAAAACAACTATGTTCATCTTTGGATTGACCCTTCTATTGAGACTGCAACATAAATCTTGGAGTTAGAGAAATCTAACAAATTGGAGTCCGCAGCTTCCTATAGCAAAATCTAAGGGGCCTGTTTCTTTAACAAATTCAATTGCAAATAACAATACTTTATTTGCAAGAGGAAGTTTGTTTCACAAGTTTTCAAAAGAATTTGGACTTCAATTGAAGCTAATTTCATAAGTAGAAAATTTCAACTTCATATTATTTCACGCTGAGTGGATTGAATGTGTATCTCTGACCTAAGAAAACAGAAGCTAAAAAAACTGATAAACCTCAAGCAGTAAGCAATAGACAATCCTCATTTTTATCCTTGCATGTTACGTGGGCTGATTTTCACATTCATGTTCCACTATCCTCCAAAATAAAGAAAGACGATGAAAGTAAAGAACATAGTAACAGCCTACAGCTTTAGTTTCTATTTGACATACCCATTTCTACACCCTATTTGAACAATACAGATACTTATCACAAGTCAACAGAAAAATCTATCGCAACACTCACCTAAAATCTCTTCCTTTTTAGAATTCAAGCTCATCAATGTAAGAAATCCAAAAAGTTAAGAGCTTCAAACAACTCAGACCTATTAGCTCATCAAATTAACCTCAAAACAAATCCACCCCTCTACATCTACACTTCCAGCCAAGTAAACCAGACGACAATCCAGAGACTACACTCTCCACAACATCAACCTAGCCCTTTCTACTCCCACTTTTGAACATTATAAGCAATACAACAAAAACACTGTTCATTGTTTCATCCTGTAATAATGTTCCAACTCATAAAACCTTTACTTCTTCATAATTCCAGCTCATTAATAACAAAATTTAAATACGATAACACCTTTCAGATCAAAACATGAAAACTCATAAAACCAATTATAAATTTTCCAAGAAAAGGAGGGGAAAGTCAGAACTAACCTAAAGATTGGATCTTGGACTTAAGAAGGTCCAATTCTTGAGAAGTGGGTGCAACAACCGATCTAACCACTTCAACTTCATCATCCAACGATGAGCCAGCATCAGCTTTGACATTAGGAACAACCAGAGCAAGAAAAACAAAGAAAATAAACAAGACCCTCCTCGAAGATGCCATGTTGGAACCCAAAGCCTGAGAAAAATCAAAGGCTCTGGTGATCTAATTAAAGGGTTTTTCTACTACCACGGCTAGATATGTTTTCTGGGTATGTTTTTTCTGTTTTCGGACTTTCCAAGAAGAGTAATCTTCAAGTGAATAAATATGTCGAAGGGGTTCTTGATGAAGTAGCAGTGTGTGTATTAATGGTGCGGGGTGGGGGATACGAGGCGGCGGTGTGTGGGTAGTTGGCTTTTTTCTTGTTCAAATCTTCAATATTGCACGTGTCTGGTTATGGTGGAATCTATAGACCCCTCGAGTCTTCAACCATGTCACACTTGGCTTTCGTTGATTTAAGGTACATGTGATGAAGAATGATGTACAATTTTTTGTAGTATGTACCAGCATGCTAGTTCTAGTAGTGAAGCACAATGTACAATATACTTGGGCTGAGTAAACAAAACACCCCCTAATTTGCCAAAAAAAGTTATTATACACCTTAATTGTGACCATGACCGGGAAAAACGCTTGAGAGTTCTATCCTGAATCATTCCAACATCTCCATAAACCCATGCAGATGCTTTGCTCAAAATCATCCTCGATGATGCCCTTCTCAAATCATAGTTAATCGATAAGTATATTTTAATCCAGGAACTATAACAACATAGTCATGTATGACTTAATCGTCGATAGTAAACTCCTCCACTTGAATCGATATCACAAAAAAATCCTGCTAAACTACAATATCTTTCCTTCATAATTGTCATGATCTCGTATTGCTATCCAGTTGAATCTCCTTATAAGCTTATGCAGCATTAGTCATCACATTTTCAAAATCATCCGCCAAGTACATACGCATCCTCGTGACAGTCGTACGACTTCCTCAAGCAATCTAAACTCGGTTTTCCACGACTCATAGGCGAAACGAAAGAGAAGCTCATCCATGGCCTCTTCGGCCACTGGCCAACCTCCTAGGGTGGTTGGTCAGTTATCTATCTATCCAATACAACCTGCAAACTATATCTTAAATCCTAATAACATCCAAACCTATGTAAATCTCCTAAAACCAGACGCATTAAAATCCTTCATGCCAAACAATCTGCTTATTTCCATTAAACCTATTAAGTTTCTTTATGGAGAACCTATTATAAAGTGGAATAAACGTGACGTACAATAGATTATAATCCAACAAAATTCTTGGTAAGTTTTCTGGCAAGTCGAATTTGTATGAGTTGTGCAAAGTTATTCCTCTTCAATGTAAGATCATAGGACCATGTACTATTGGTTTGATTGAGAGTTTGCATCTATTGATCAAGCTAATTTTGTTTAAGTATTATGTGCTTCTTCTCTCAAAACCACTCTTTCATTTAAAAGCTCAAAGTGATAAATGATAATACTTAAGTGGTCTCCCAGGTGGAAACCAGATGCAAATACCTTTTTTGCTATTGCTTGAATCTCCTTTCTAGACATTCCACCAAATTTCTGAAAATAAATTAGTCTTTTTATTGGTTAATAACGTAGGAAGGCCTCTACATATTGAAATGACTAATGAGGATGGTACTATGCCTAATTGTTCAAAGGTGAAAGTGAAAGTTGACTTGTTAGGAACTTTTCACAAAAAAATTAAGGTTGTAGAAGAAGATGATAAAACTGGCGGGGAAGAAATAAAATGTATCAAAATCATGCATGATTATCTTCAAAATATTACAAGACTTGCAGCAAGTAGGGTCATAATGAGAAGGAGTGCAGAATTTTGCATCATGAATTGATACGTGTTGTTCAAGAAGATGGAGGTGTCAATAACTAGGCTAAAGAAAATGTTACCACCCCAAAATCATATTCGGTCGTGATGGAACCTAACTCACTTGATAGACAAGCCACCACAACGGAACATAATGACGAAAATAACAATGAAATAGAACGAGTCTAATGTCATAGCATGAATAACTATGTCAAAATACAATCACTCCCCAGAACTGATAATACAATGTCATGAGCTCTAAAAGTACAAGTATGGAATACATAATAGTGATATTGTTTGAATGGAAATAACAGTACAAAAGGAAAAGATATGTCAAGACTACGGTCGGGATGAGCTCTACCTCGTCTCTCCAAAATGCTCACAGTAACACCTCACAGCTATCCACGACTTGGTCCGACACCTGGATCTACACAATTAAGTGTAGAGTGTAGTATGAGTAAACCAACCTCATATACTCCACAAGTATCATAACTAATTGCTTAATAGAAGCAAGAATTATAAATGATATTCTCTAATTGCTTATATCGTTCATAAATGCAACGTACAGAACAATAATATGATCAGGTCATGAATCACAGAAAGAACAACCTTGGTGCACACAATTACTTAACGTTCTTCAACATATAAAGAATATATGCAATTAAAGCATATAAAAGTCAAGGAAGTGCAAGTAAAGATGAAATGCAACAACTAAATCAACCACTGGCCAGCTTTTCCTCAGAATTTCTGTAACACTACCAAACCCTTGATCAGTTTTCCTCAATTTCCGCGTATACACCATCAAAAAGAAACATGAGAGGGTGAGCCTAGGGGGTGGATATCCACACGCTGCACGGACAACTCATGTGCTAATAATATCAATCGCACGTACAACTCACGTGCTGAACGTACAACTCACGTGTTAATAATATCAATATTTGGATTCACGTGGACAACTCACATGCCAATAATATCAAGCGCACAGATAACTCACGTACCAATAATCACAATGCACCCGACGTGGTCACAGGCTCAATATCACAATCCGTCTGGCATGGTCACATATTACCAGTCCAAATCATATCACACAGAAAGCAGATATACCAGAATACATGTACATGATTAATGAATATCAAGTTTCATACTCATGGACCGGTATAAATGACATGCTAAAGTGTATGCATGTGCAAAGTGTACTACCATAGCTCAATCCGACAGATCTTCACGAAAGTAGCAATTATCAGGTTTAATCAGGAGGGTGACCACAATGACCTCAAATATGGTACAAATAGCTCACAAAAGGGGTAAAAATAGGAGGAACATCACAACATAAAGCTTAGCAATCAAATCAAGGCATATATTATAGCCTAAGCACTACCCCGAGCATGAATAATACATCGGTGCACGCACATGGGCTCAATCCCCACACATGAGCACCACCCATAGCACGTAGCTATCGCAAATATCTCAGGCAACTAGTGCCTCAACTAATTTTAGGTAAGATATTTTATCCAATCCCAATCCACACTCAATAATGAGTGGAAGAGGTCATTGGAAGAATAGTACTCAACTATGAGTCGGGGTCAATTTTCCCAGGGAGCGAACAATGGGCTTTAGAGTGTATACTTGATGCGTGAAGATGAAACAACTTAAATACACTTCCAATCAAATTGGGTTGCAATTTACTTCTATAAACTACACTATCAATGCTCAATAAGAGAAATGAAACTAGAAATTGACTAATAATCTTTGGTTGTTTTCAAATAGGTAAAAATCCTAGGGATGTAACCTTCGCCTAGGTGTTCGCCTAATGGATTAAGTGCGTTAACACTTTTTTTATTGATCGGGGTGTATTATAGATCTCAACTCAAAGTTACCCACTCAATACCTCTCGGTCATAGAGTGATTTTGCCCAATTTGGCTTTATCAAGCCCAAATGAGTATCAAGCTAAATAGTTGATATAAGCTCAAGTCGGGTTTCCCCTATCTCTAGTTCAAACCCTTTAATTAAGCTAGTCAAACCCTTAACTAGCCCAATTTCTTGTTAGCCAAATTTTTCGAGACTAGGTCCCTCTTTCTCAAGCAAAGACCAAGTCAAAAGGCAAAAATCAATGTTTGCAATCATTAATTCTAAAATTAAAGTATGAACAAGGCTAAATAACAAACACTTAATCATAAACATGCATTAAATTAAATACCAATAAAAGTTACACACTAGGGTTGGGTTACAACCCTAGTAAATGTCTACTCATAATTGAAAATGAAGAAAACAAAGAAGAAATATTAATTAAGCCCATAATGTAAAATTAAAATGATAAACTATGATTTTTTTTCTCCCAAAATGATCACAAATTTTCTAAAATAGTAAATTGCAACGGCTACATCTCAGAAAACTTCAAAAAATGACCTAAAAGTGTGATTCCCGTCTATTTATAGTGGCCTAAAATTCACTGACAAAAATGTCCCTGGGGACAGGGGCGGACCTACATTGTGGGTTGAGGGGTCACGGGACCCCGTTAGCCTCGGCAAAAATTATGTGTATATATATATATATATATATATATATTATATATATATGTATATATATATGGGACCCCTTAAATATTTTAAGTGTGCCCCCTTAACACAAAAAAACTGACTGGACAAGTGGTTGCATTGGCCATTAAAGTTCCGTTCTTTGCAAGTGATGCAAGTTCGAATCCAACCATTAGCATTTTCTACTCCTTTTCAGTTTTCCTTTTCCCTCCTTTCTATTTTTACTCTGTCTTTTCTACTCCTTTTCAGCTTTTTCCCTCCTTTCTATTTTTATTCTTTGAGTACAATGTAATTTATATTTAATAAAAAATTACTTTATTTTTTTTACTTTTGTCCTTTTTATGAATCAATTATAATTTAATACTAATATATAATAGTTAATTCAATTAATATTTTATTTCTTTGAATACAATATAATTTATATTTAATAGCAAATTACTTTATTTTTTACGTTTATCTCCTTCTTTTTTTAAAGTAAATAATAGTTTAGTGCTAGTACATAATAGTCAACCTAATTAATTTTATTCTTTTCAAATTCATCCCTTAAAATTAAAATCATCAAATTGTAACTTATCGGTCCATAAATGAAAAATATATATCATTTTGTGACAACCTTTTTCAACAATATTGCTCGGCAATGATAATTAATAGTTTGAGACTCTTTTTTAGTTCTTTTAATATTACCAAACTCTTTATCTTGAATTCTTTAGTATGTCTTTGATAAATTTACATTTGAACGCACTTTTGATCGCTGGCCCTTTTTTTTATTTATTAAAAACTAGAATTTTAAAGTATGAAACATGCTTAGTCAAACACCTTCCCTTTTCATAGCATCCATTTTGCGAAGATCTCTCTCTCTCTCTCTCTCTCTCTCTATATATATATATATATATATCGGTGCTTTCTTTTTCTTTAGAAATTTTTTTGTTAATACTTAAATGATAAATCATCATAATCATTAAGTTTTCAATAATGAGTTGCACACCGAATTTTATCGCTAGTGACTAGCATACAGTGGTGCCCCCGTCGTGCTCAAATCCTGGGTCCGCCTCTGCCTGGGGGAGGTTCTGTGGCCGCATAATTCCATGTGCGGTCCGCATATTGCTTGAGTTTGCCGGGGAATGGATTCTACGGCCGCACAATTTGGTATACGGCTGCAATTCAGCTTACACAATTCATGTGCGGTCCGCACTTCAAGCAAGGCTTCAGTCTTGGTAATTTTGCACACTCTCCGGACTTTTGGAATTTTTCACGACCCAAATTCTCCTCCATTGGGTATCGTGATGGCACCTAGTCTTACGGACTAGGTAAACCTAACATTTCCACTGAACGACAATAATAATAAAGGAATTATAACAGTCTCGATATAGACATCTTGACAGAGTTTATAATTTTCCAAAACTCGATAAATACAAGTCATACGCTCTACAAAATCTTTTTATCAAATCTAAATACAATTGTCCAGGAATAAGTAAGTACAGTTGAATAGAAATAAAAATAGGAAGGTGACTCCGAAGCCTCCGAATGCAGCAACAGGTTACTTTGAGTTCCTCAGCAATGATCCGCGCAGCTACTAACAGCAATAACCTGGATCTGCACACAAAAATGTGCAGAAGTGTAGTGTGAGCACACCACAGCGGTGCCCAGTAAGTATCAAGACTAACCTCGGTGAAGTAGTGACGAGGACTAGTCAAGACACCACCAGTCTAATAAGTAAACAAGCATAAATGTATAAATGACCGAAATATAATATCTATCTAAAGATTTTTCAATCTAATTAACGATACGATCGAATAATACGGAACAAAATTCAATAATTACGATCAACGGACATCATAATCGAAATACACAAAGAGAGTGGAAAGAATGCAATCCAAATTGCGAGAATCACAACCCAATAAAAGCACTAGCAACTCAGCACTGCATCAATTTACTCACGTCAGGCCTTAGCCAATAAACTCAATAAAACTGGTCAAACCTTCGAGTGAAAACCTTTAAATCATGAGTTTATTTTGAAAACTTTAAAGATATAATCATTTCGGAATAGAGAAATTTCTTCTTTGAAACATACTTTCTCTGAATGTATATTTATATATTGTTATAAATAGAAATCTTTAAAACATAGTCTCTTCAAATACGTGGTGTTCAAATCTATTTTCCCGAATACTGCTTTTTCAAATATCATCAAAATACGTGATACTCAAAACATACTTTCCCAAATACTGCTCTTTCAAATATCATTTTTTTCTGCAAGACAAATACATTTCAATTATACTTTCGAAACAGAAGTCCTTCAGACATAACTTTTCCTGGAAATAATTGCTTTTCAGCTATACTTTTCAATATATATGTATATTCTTCGATCCAAATCTCCTCAATGATAAAACCACCGGAACTCAGTCCGCAACTTAGAATTTGTCATGCAATGCAGTACAGGGGGAAAGCTCCCGGATCTCTGTCCGTAGTCTCAATTTAAATATACGATGCAGTACAGGGGGAAAGCTCCCGGATCTCTGTCCGTAGTCCCAATTTAAATACGATGCAGTACAGGGAGAAAGCTCCCGAATCTCTGTCTGTAGTCCCAATTTAATTATGCAATGCAGTACAGGGGGAAAGCTCCCGGATCTCGGTCCGTATTCCCAATTTAAATATGCAATGCAGCCACTGAGGAAAACAATCAGAATGCGATAGAAACAACATATATTGCCACAACCGGCGCAAAAGCAAACAAGACCAAAATGCAAAGTGTGATGAGCAAATCGATACAAAGACTTAAATCAAAAAATGGTAAAAATTCAGTCATAAGAAGTAGCCACTGAAAGGAATACCAAGCACAAAGAGTAACAACATAACGAGGGGAAAACAAGGCAAATATAACAACGATTCTATCTATTCAAGTTCGCGACCAAGAAATCACATCATCCCGGCAAGGGAATCAGCTATAACCAATCTCACTTAGACAATTAGCTTCACCAAATAAACTCAGTTTGAACAACTGCTCAGTAAATAGGCAGCATCAAAGAATACCATCAACATGGGCGGTCATCAATCAACCTAAGTAGTACTTAAGAGGAAAATTATTTAAATCACAATGTACGACTCACGTGCATGCTTGACCAACGTATAGATATTCCAATTACTTACTAGACATTTATAGAGCGAGATTGTACTAGTTTTAGTCACATAGGAAGCATATGAAGGAAGATATAGTATAACAATAGGAAAAACAAAGTCTTCATTTAAGTCAATTAAGATCATATGAGAAACAAGGGATGCTAGGCAAGTACTTCCAATTTGAGCAGGGAGAGATGAAACTAGAAATAAGGAATTCAGATATAATAAGTTCAATTCATATACGAGGAACATAAGGACCTAAAATCCCTAAAGGGAAATCTATTTGCAAATAAGTCCGAGTACGCACTCGTCACCTCGCGTACGCGGACTACAATCAACATAGAAGACTCAATACTAAGGGGTAGTTCCCCACGCAAGGTTAGGCAAGATACTTACCTTGACTGCGCTAATCAACTCAAAACCACGCTCTTTCCATGAGTATCCAACTCCGGCTGGCCCAAATCTAGACAATTCGATTGCATAATGTAAATATCATCACAAGGAAACAAAATAACTAATAAGTTCGAAGCTAATACGCGAAATTAGGAAATTCGCCCAAAAAGTTACCCGGGCCCACGTCTCGAATCGGGTAAAAATTATATTTTCCGGACACCCATACACTCACGAGTCTAAACATATAAAAATCTCCCAAATCGGAGGTCAAAAACCCAATCAAAACTCAATAATTTGGTCTATGAAGTTTATCAAATTTTCCCCAAATCTTCCACCCAAATTCGAATTCTAAGGACCATATTTAAGTCAGGAATCATGGAAGTTGATCTAAGTAGGTTAGAAATCACTTACCCAAGTTACCCAGGTGCAAAGGTCTTCAAAAATTGCCCTTCCCAAGCTCCAAAATTTGAAATGGTGAAAATAGGCTTAAACCCTCGAATCTGATATAATTGCCCGGCAATATCCGCACCTGCGCCCCTGGGACCGCACCTGCGGAAATACCATCGCAGGTGCGAAAACCCACTAAAAGGCATGGGGTCGCACCTACGCTCAAATGGCCGCACTTGCGGCTCCGCATCTGCGAAAAACTAACCGCACTTACGGGGATTGGGGGATTGGGCCAAGTCTGCACCTGCGAGATCCTCGCCGCACCTGCGTAAGGTCCATCGCCGGTGCGAGACACCAGAACCAGCAATGGTTCAACTGTCTTCCAAGTGCTAATATCATCTGATGGGCATCCGAAACATACCCGAGGCCCCCGGGACCCCGTCCAACCCCACACACAAGTCATATAACCTAACACGGACTCGCTTGAGGTTTCCAACCACATAAAACAACACTAAAACGATGAATTAAACTAAAAATACATGAAATTCCTCAAAACTTCTATAAACATTAAGTTTTGCATTTAAGATCCGAATCACGTCAAACTAAGTTCGTTTCTTACCAAATTTCATAGATAACACATATAAATCATTTCGAACTTGTACCGGGCTCTGGAACCATAATACGGGCCCAATCCGAATCACGTCAAACTTTATGTTTTTTAGAAAACAATTTTCTTTAAAAAATCATTTCTCGGACTCGGGACCTCAGAATTCGATTTCGGGCATACGCCCAAGTCCCATATTTTCCTACGGACACTCGGGGATGGTCAAAACACGGGTTCGGGTCTGTTTACCAAAAACGTTGACTGAAGTCAACTTTATTCAAATTTCTAATACAAAGTTATCATTTTTATCAGTTTTTCGCATAAGGGCTTCCCGGCTACACGCCCGGGCTGCGCACACAAATCGAGGTGAGATAGAAGGAGGTTTTCACAACCTCGGAACACAGAATTATATAAAATATACGGGATGACCCTTTTGGGTCATCACAATCTCCCCCTCTTAAACAAACGTTCGTCCTCGAACGTGCTAAGATTCACTTTGAACTCATCCAATCACTGATTGAGCACTTCCAACACACACCCGCGGGTGATCCCATGTTACCCCAACCTATATAAGCCTGATAACACCATCACATCTGCCATATAGCCTCCTCATCATCATCGATAAGCCTCATACCTCAATTCCTCACTTTCTACTCATTTCCAAAAGACCCGATTCTAAATCCATATCTGACATTAGCCTCAACCAGCTGCATCAACTCAGGTCTATGCCTATAAATCACGACCACACAACATAGCACATCACACATACGCTCAATAGCACTTTTGATCACAATAACTACCCTAAATCGACTCAACATTGGCAATTAGTCCCACATATGGAAGAACTCTACTTCCAAATCCCATAGTACCGATAATGATGCAATAAACACGAAGACCTCATTATTAGACACCCGAATCATTGAGTCACAGCTAACACCACCGGGCACACATCCCGCAAACTAAACTAAAGAATCACATAACGAAATGACTGGGTATGAAAAGTAGAAGCATATAAAGGTACTATCAAACAAGCCCATAGGCATAACTCTCTATCAATACTGACTTACCAAAAGCATTATAACAAGGAAGAAGCAAAGCATATGAACAAATCACAAGGGTGCTATCCTGATAAAAATTCCACCGCGGTACTCAGCCCGGTCCGAACATATCAAATCACAAAGAATCACGAGGGTCTCGCCCTCAACTCTATGTCACATGTCGAATATATATCATACCAATAGAGATCTACCGTTAATCCATCTCGGCTAACAAAATCATAGCGCTCACCTAACTCACATCTCAATGGAGTATCGAATCACAGATCGTAACCAAAATACTTAGGAGAATCACATAAAGCTTACCACGAAGGACGACATGGATTCACTTCCAGTTTCACCACTAGCAAGGATGAATAAAATAATGATAGGCATGGGCTACTACTCATAGAATCTCCCAACAGGAGCAAGCACAAAAATAGAGTGCAAAACGTGAAACTCACTCATAAATGAAACAACAAATAACGGAAACTCGTCCTGACCAACAGGACTATAGTGGAATACGATGGTACCCCATTTTAGCACATCAAGCCATACCTGGGTGATGATATCTGGCACGACGGCCTCTAGCCTACTATATGCAACACATCAACGGTCGGGCCTCCCCCCTCTTGGGCGCCTTCTACCCACCGGAATACGCTGCTATAACACATCTACATGAATCTTGGAACAATCTCTCACCCTGCGACTAACATCTCCACACTGAAAACGATCTCTCTACCGATGTGGCTGCGGAAAACATACAATACGGATCCTTTGAGACCCATGAGTACCTTAAACGCACCCATGCAAAGCTAGTAATGCAACTGAACTGGTTGACCCAAAATTCTCTACCATGCCTGAGTCCCTCAATGAATCTACGGACTCGCCTCCTAACTGAGCAATCAAGTGAGGTGTATATCTGGACAACTCACTGAATCTAACAGCATACTCCAGTAGTGACATGGCGCCCTAACGCAACTGCTCAAACTCCACGCACCGAACATTCCAAGGAACTGAGGTGCAACCTCCCTCGAAACATCTCCGAAAGCTGAATCTATGCTAGAGAAGCTAACTCGGCCAGATCACCCTAACTCATATACCGCCACCGCTGATCAACCCACTACTCTGGACCTGAGACGTGACAAAAGTAATCCCGCTCGTCTCCACAATATCCGAAGTAAGAAGAATATGGTGACACTCCTCCAGAAAACCCTGAGCATTAACCGCTGCCAATCCACTGAAAGATAGAAGGGTGGTACTTCCAGCACCTCCAAATCCCAAGGTGATCTACCTCCGATGTTGCTGTCCTAACCATGGGCTGAACTGAAACCACATGTCGTGCTGCCATGACAACTGGAACCTGACCAACATGATCTCGCTGCTCTAGAGTGTAGACGGTGGGAGTCTGAACTCCTTCCCTTATCTATGAAGCAACTGATGCACAAAAAATTAACCCTGCCTGATTCGATGTACCAATTGTAGCGCTCAGGTCTCCTAAAGTCCGGGGTAGTAACAGGCGCCCCCAGTACTTGTCCCCCAACTAGAACTACTAACGACTCCTCAACGGCTGCTCTGGTAGTCATCTTAACTGCGGCACGTGCTCCTCGTTGGCCTCTACCTCTGACCCTTGCGACATTTGCTTCGGGGTAACATCATCAGGAACCGCCGCTCGTGTCCTCACCATCGGTGAGAGAATTGAACGTTAATTTTAAACTTCAAGATCAATGAACTCGCACGATAGGAATGAAGGAAGTGAAATTGTCCTAATAGTTTCGTAGCCTCTCGAAGATAAGTACAGACGTCTCCGTACCGATTCGTAAGACTCTACCAAACTCGCTTATGACTCATAGCACCTATGAACCTAGAGCTCTGATACCAACTTGTCACGACCCAAATTGCCCTCCGTTGGGTATCGTGATGGAACCTAGTCTTAGGGACTAGGTAAGCCTAACATTTCCACTGAACGACAACAATAATAAAGGAATTATAACAGTCTCGATATAGACATCTTGACAGAGTTTACAATTTTCCAAAACCCGGTAAATACAAGTCATAAGCTCTACGAAATCTTGCTATCAAATCTAAATACAACTGTCCAGGAATAAGTAAGTACAGTTGAATAGAAACAAAAATAGGAAGGTGACTCCGAAGCCTGCGAACGCAGCAACAGGTTACCTTGAGTCTCCTCGGCAATGATCCGCGCAGCTACAAACAACAATAACGTAGATCTGCACACAAAAATGTGCAGAAGTGTAGTATGAGCACACCACAGCGGTGCCCAGTAAGTATCAAGACTAACCTCGGTGAAGTAGTGATGAGGACTAGTCAAGACACCACCGGTCTAATAAGTAAACATGCATAAACGTATAAATGACCGAAACATAATATCTATCTAAACATTTTTCAATATAATTAACGATACGATCGAATAATACGGAAGAAAATTCAATAATTACGATCAACGGACATCATAATCGAAATACGCAAAGAGAGTGGAAAGAATGCAATCCAAATGGCGGGAATCACAACCCAATAAAAGCACTAGCAACTCAGCACTGCATCAATTTACTCACGTCAGTCCTTAGCCAATAAACTCAATAAAACTAGTCAAACCTTCTAGTGAAAACCTTTAAATTGTGAGTTTATTTTGAAAACTTTAAAGATATAATCATTTCGGAATAGAGAAATTTCTTCTTTGAAAATATCCATTCTCTGAATGTATATTTATATAAAGAGAAATCTTTAAAATATAGTCTCTTCAAATACGTGGTGTTCAAATATATTTTCCCGAATACTGCTTTTTCAAATATCATAAAAATACGTGATGCTCAAAATATACTTTCCTAAATACTGCTCTTTCAAATATCATTTTTTTCTGCAAGACAAATACTTTTCAATTATACTTTCGAAACAGAAGTCCTTCAGACATAACTTTTCTTATAGATAATTGCTTTTCAGCTATACTTTTCAATATATATGTATATTCTTCGATCCAAATCTCCTCAATGATAAAACCACCGGAACTCAATCCGCAACTCAGAATTTGTCATGCAATGCAGTACAGGGGGAAAGCTCCCGGATCTCTGTCCGTAGTCCCAATTTAAATATACGATGCGGTACAGGAGGAAAGCTCCCGGATCTCTGTCCGTAGTCCCAATTTAAATATACAGTGCAGTACAGAGGGAAAGCTCCCAAATCTCTATTCGTAGTCCCAATTTAAATATGCAATACAGTATAGAAAGAAAGCTCCCAGATCTCGGTCCGTAGTCCCAATTTAAATATGCAATGCAGCCACTAAGGAAAACAACCAGAATGCGATAGAAACAACATATATTGCCACAACCGGCGCAAAAGCAAACAAGAACAAATGCAAAGTGCAATGAACAAATCAATACAAAGACTTAAATCACAAAATGGTAAAAACTCAGTCATAAGAAGTAGCCACTGAAAGGAATACCAAGCACAAAGAGGAACATTATAAGGAGGGGAAAACAAGGCAAATATAACAACGATTCTATCTATTCAAGTTCACAACCAAGAAACCAAATCATCCCGGCAAGGGAATCAACTGCAACCAATCTTACTTAGACAATTAGCTTCACCGAATAAACTCAGTTTGAACAAATGCTCAGTAAAATAGGCAGCATCAAAGAATACTATCAACATGGGCGGTCATCAATTAAAACTAAGTAGTACTTAAGAGGAAAATCATTTAAATCACAATGTATGACTCACGGGCATGCTTGACCAACATATAGATATTCCAATTACTTGTTAGACATTTATAAAGCGAGATTATACTAATTTTAGTCACATAGGCAGCGTATGAAGGAAGATATAGTATAACAGTAGGAAAAACAAAGTCTTCATTTAAGTCAATTAAGATCATATAGAGAAACAAGGAATGCTAGGCAAGTACTTCTAATTTGAGAAGGAAGAGATGAAACTAGAAATCAGGAATTCAGATATAACAAGTTCAATTCATATACGGGGAACATAAGGACCTAAAATCTCTAAAGGGCAATCTATTTGCAAATAAGTCCGAGTACACACTCGTCACCTCGCGTACGCAGACTACAATCAATATAGAAGACTCAATCCTAAGGGGTAGTTCCCCCACGCAAGGTTAGGCAAGATACTTACCTTGACTGCGCTAATCGACTCAAAACCACGCTCTTTCCACGAGTATCCAACTTCGGGTGGCCCAAATCTAGACAATTCGATTGTATAATGTAAATATCATCACAAGGAATCGGTTAAAAAGTTCCCCAGACCCACGTCTCGGAATAGGTTAAAAATTATATGTTCTGGACACCAATACACTCACGAGTCTAAACATATGAAAATCTCCCAAATCGAAGGTAAAAAACCCAATCAAAACTCAATAATTTGGTCTATGAAGTTTATCAAATTTTTCCCAAATCTTGCACCCAAATTCGAATTCTAAGGACCAGATTTAAGTTAGGAATCATGGAAGTTGATCTAAGTAGGTTAGAAATCACTTACCCAAGTTACCCAGGTGCAAAGGTCTTCAAAAATCGCCCTTCCCGAGCTCCAAAATTTGAAATGGTGAAAATAGGCTTAAACCCTCGAATCTGATATAATTGCCCAGCAATATCTGCCCCTGCGCCCTTGGGACCGCACCTGCGGTCCCGTACGTACGGAAATACCATCGCAGGTGTGAAAACCCACTAAAGGCCTGGGGTCGCACCTGCTGTCAAATGGCCGCACCTACGGCTCCGCATATGCGAAAAACTAACCGCACCTGCAAGGATTGGGGGATTGGGCCAAGTCCGCACCTGCGAGATCCTCGCCGCACCTACGTGTACGCACCTGCGGAAGGTCCATCGCAGTGGTTCAGCTGTCTTCCAAGTGCTAATATCATCCGATGGGCATCCGAAACATACCCGAGGCCCTCGGGATCCCGTCCAACCACACACACAAGTCATATAACCTAACATGGACTCGCTCGAGGTTTCCAACCATATAAAACAACACTAAAATGATGAATTAAACTAAAAATCCATAAAATTCCTCAAAACTTCTATAAACATTAAGTTTTGCATTTAAGGTTCGAATCATGTCAAACTAAGTCCGTTTCTTACCAAATTTCACAGATAACACATATAAATCAGATCGAACCTGTACCGGGCTCCGGAACCATAATACGGACCCGATATCTTTGGTTTCACCTCAAATTTCATTTTCAAAAACCTTTATATTTTTCAGAAAATAATTTTCTTAAAAAAATCTTTTCTCGGACTCGGGATCTCGGAATTCGATTCCGGGCATACGTCCATGTCCCATATTTTCCTACGGACCCTCCGGGACCGTCAAAACACGGGTCTGTGCCCGTTTACCAATAACGTTGACATAAGTCAACTTTATTTAAATTTCTAATACAAAATTATCGTTTTTATCAGTTTTTCACATAAGGGCTTCCCGGCTACACGCACGGACTGTACATGCAAATCGAGGTGAGATAGAAGGAGGTTTTCACAACCTCGAAACACAAAATTATATAAAATATACGGGATGACCCTTTTGGGTCATCACAAAATTCTTATCAGTGCGGACCATGTTCTACGGCCACACAAATTCTGTGCAATCCACACTTCTCTTCATTCGAACTCTGAGCTTCGGCAACAGATCTACGACCGCGAGGATAATTCTGCGGTCCGCACTTGCTTCTGCGGACCGGACTTTTGGTCTGTTGCGCCCCTTCTTGCATTATGAGCCGGAACACTCCTTTTGAGTTGGATTTCTTCATTTTAGCCCAAATCTCCAACATTCCTACAATTTTCACACTTTCATTAGTTTTGGGAACATAATTCAACACTTTCGGACTAAAACAAAAGTAAAAGGTATTAATAAGTGGTTAAAATCCACACTTATCAACTCCCCCAAACTTGAGTATTTGCTTGTCGTCAAGCAAATAGATTAGTTCCCACCTCCTCAAAGTGAAAGGTCATTTCAGCGAGTCAATGGTAAGCCATCCATACTCATTTGGGAACCAACAATTATCCACACTAATACAAGTCAAATATCATGCACATATAGTTCTAATGTGACATTTGAGCTTCAAGAGTTGACTTTACTCATCAAGGACTCTTGTTCTATCATGTAGGTCATGGTGGACTCCAAAATCTTCTTCCTTTACCTTACATTTGCCAAGCTCACTTCAAAAGTTAGCACTCAATCCTAAAATTCATGAAAGGTTCACTCTTGTCTCACAAGAGAATGTCATAAGTACGGCTTCAAGTACCATAGGCTTGCCCCTCAAATAGATCACCACTAATGTAAGCTCACTCGGTTCGAAATCAAGTAGAACTTCTTCCGGGATGTAATGAAGGCTTTTGTATTAGGGTAGGGACAATATGGGTAAGTGGTTACACCTTTTCTTAAGCACTCCACATTTTTGTTTCTCGACTCAGAATTACCAATTCTTAGAGGCATTCTCTTTTTATTGGGGGCTAGAGAGACTTGACATCACTCTTTATTTCTCATTCATTCTTTTTCTCCCTTGATACTCATGTTAGGGATCATTGCCTCTTTTAGAATCCATCAACCCTTCCACTTATTCTCTTTTTGCATTTTTCTTTTTGTTCTTTTTCTTTTCTTGCCCTCTCTTTTCATAGAGATTATTTCTTTTCCCTTTTGGGTGCCTTGATAGCTCTTTCAGATTCCTTAACTCTCCCCCAAACTTATTCCTTAAGTCACTTATCTCAAGAGTATTAATGAAGGTCCGGGTGCCAAGAGAGGATCACGATAAAACGGGTAAAGTCTTATAACATGGTTATCAAATAAGAAAGGTTAGAGCCTCAAATGGGGTTGACTAGGTATAACGATATTGGTTGGCAATAGAAATCTCAAACGGGCCAAAGAGATCCTACAATCAATTGTCAAACCAAGCAAAACTTAGGATTTCGTCTTGAAGCACATTCGGGGCAAGTTCTAGACCATTCGCACATATACTTGGACTAACAACAAATCACCTCACCTCTTACGCAAGTAGACCTTAAAAAGGGATAGAATCAAGAGTCTACAGCAACCACACTCAGTATAAAGATCACTATGGTTCAATAAACCACTAGATGATTACCAAAGTCAATTCAAGAGTCTTAAAGTCACTTACTAGAGTTATTTTCTTTTAAAAACCTTGTTTCAAACCATAAGCACATAGTTAAGTGTGTTGGTACCAAATGAAGCATGAGTAACTCTTTTTGAGAATGGCTTGATTAGGCCTTTTACTCATTACTACTACTATTATTATTACCTAAACACAAAAACGAACGCATTCTCTTAAGAAGCTTTTCATGACATCCATTGTTGGGACGAGTCACCCCGTTCACATAAAAACTATCTTTGGAAAGAACCGTGGCATTAAGAAAATTAAAGGCTTATTATCTACAAAAACATAAAAAGAAGCAACTAGCAAAACAAGAACTAAAGTAGAAAAAATGAATAAGCTAATAAACAATATCTACTAAAGATAGATAAACTCCAAATAAGAAAAGGAATAGAATCATCCAATTATTACAATCCAAATGTATGCAAAATGTGTCAATGTAAAATCAAATAAACTTCACCCCTTTGAATAAAAGTAAGCATTGTCCCCAATGCTTAACAAAATAAGAGTGAAAGAAGAGAGGGTGAAGAAAACTCCCTAAGGATCCTTGCACATCTCAGTTTCCCCAACAATATCATCTCATGTTGGATCAGTCAATGTATCTCATCATCATCAAATATGGGCGTGGCGGGAGTGGTAAACATCGCACGCACTGCCTCACCAGTATCGGCAGCAAGGTATGGCTCTTCAGACTGGTCAGCTGGTGCAATCGGTGCGGATGGTGCTAATGGATCTGGGGCGGACTGGTCTGGGTCAAGTAACATATCAAAGGGTAAATCTCCAACCGTCGCAAGTCTAGTCACCTCCTTCTGAGCTTGTCAATTGGTTTCTTGCTTGCTTGGGACTTCCTACCGACCCGTGTTGTACTATGATCATCTTCTGGTTGTCCAAAATCTTCTTCAACTTCTCATTAATATTAAAGGAGACATGTGGTGCTTGGGTAGATGACTGCGCTGCAATAGTACTAGATAAGTCAGACAACTTTGAAGTAGCTGTTTGCATCCAGTTATGAGACTCGCCTATGTTTGGGAGACTCGCCAAGAAGATAATGGAGTTGTAGGCATAGGCACTAGCCTCGGAGCTGAAGTATGGGTTGCCTTGAGGGATATGGTGGAAGGTGAAGATGATGGCGGTGGCATAGCAGTAGCACTGGAAGAGGGCTCAACAGTTGGAATATCAACTGTCTCAGTAACTACCACTATCGTCTCATCAGACTAGCTTGTGGTGTTAGAAGGTTGAGCTCTCTTCTTTGGTTTAGTCTCATCCATGAGTGAATACCATTCAAATGGGTTCTTCAGCTTCACGTTGGTGTCAAATGATCTCGGCTCTACCTTTGCATCAGTGAGGTACTCTGTGATAGTGTTAGGATAAAGGTAAGCTGAGGTAGTCTGTTATGCTATCAATGAAATTTTGGCCAACATCACGGCACCCACATAAATTGGGTACCCGGCCATGATAAAATCCACAAGAACAACCCGAGGAAGAGGTATATGAGTCTCATTATGGCACGGATCAAGTCTGTTGCAAACAAAGGTCTTCCATCCTTTCGCCTTGAAGCTCAATGTGTTTCGCTGAATAGGAACCCCAACAGTAATCCATGGTGGTGGTGGCCCTGGTGCTACTAAGATCTCTGCCAGCCAAGATCAGACTTCTTTCTTCATTGCACATTTATCCAGATACTCCTTCGGCTCCAAGTCCCCAAACCCCAAGTACGTGTTTAGTGTATGCTGATCAAACCTCACCTTGAGGTTGCGTACTTTGGTCACCTTCGTCCCCTTCTTGATGTGAGAAACATTTGCGTAGAACTCACGAATGGGGTACTCCTTGGCATCCTCAACTCTTTTAGTAAACCACATCCGACCCTTTTGTCATGACTCAAATCGGAGGGCCGCGATGGGCACCTAGTGCCTTAGTCAACCGAGTACTAACATAACGTATCTTTCTTATCATACAATCATGGGTAAATAAGCCAGAGGGCCGCCATGCAATAATCAAAATAAAACATAAGGGAATACTTGACATAGGATGACCCAACATGATACACAAACTTATACATGTGACATACGTGCCTATAAAGCCGACAAGATCATTTGTTCACTCAAAACATAGGCCGACAAGTCCATACAGGTATCCATATACATGACATTGGTCTACAAGCCTCTAAAAGTACATAAACATCATAAAGGTCGGTACACGGCCCAGACATACAATGAATACATGTCCAAAGCATACTGACCAAATAGGCAACTCCGGAGCAAGTGGGGTGCACCAATACCTTCCACTAAGCTGATAACCTACTAGGAAGACTGCCAAAAGAGACGTCATTACAAATAAAGTACCGAGTAAAGCAGGAAAGCATAAATAAGAACAGTAATGTAAAGAGAGATGGAAGAGATACAACCTGTAGCATCTGAGTGCCTTTGAGGGCTACTGACATGAAATGCATGATACATATATATTGTCACGCCCCAAAATCGAGGGACGAGACCGGCGCCTAACCGGATGAACCCGTCCAAGCGGACCTGGATTGCCTTTGCTACCCAACACATTTCCCCGTGATTATAGCGTACATTATTTATATGAAATAACGAAAGGTAATCAAAAGCGTGAGTTCACATCATAAAGTCCATTTTCCTCTTTAAACATTTTAAACATTTTCAACATTTAATCTTCCCCAAAATATACATACTAAAATACAACATTCACGATACGGGATCGTGATTACGAATGAGTACGACAACTACCCAAAATATGTTTACAACCCACATAGTGTCTACGGAGCCTCTAAGAGTACGGAGAAGAATACATAGACTTGCCGGTAACAAGGCCCCGACTATACCTCAAAAGGAATGACATAAACAAAATGAGTCAACATGATTTACACACAGCCCTGAGAGGAAGTGGGGCACACAAGACTACTAAAGAGATGGAGGGAAGGCACCACTATCGGCGATCAGAGCTACCTGCTATGGAACCACCTACATCCATATAAAAGATGTAGCGCCCCCGGCAAAAGGGACGTTAGTACCATTGAATAGTACTAGTATGTATGAACAAACCTACTCTAGATAGGATAAACATCAACAGTCAACACAAATAGAGGCATCATACACCAATACACCGAAGCAAGGAAAAACACAAACAAGAGTTACCACATCCCCCATCCCGTTTTGCCATCTTTTGGTTAATGTTCTTTTAGATTTCATCTTGTTATTATTATTACTGATCCACTGTGTCGTTGTCACACGGAGTCCTATCTCTTCCCGATCGGCTAAGCCATCCTAGGTGAGGTCCGAATTTCAATCACATCACATATAACCACTGTGGCTTATTCTCACGGAGTCCGATCTCTGCCCGAATCGGCTAGGCTAACACCGTGGCTCGTGCACAGCACGCGGAGTCCGATCTCTGCCCGATTGGCTAGGCCATCTCAAGTAAATCAGTGAGGAAAATAATAATCATCATATCATAATCATATCATAATATCAAGTGATCCATGTGTATGGCATGGAGTCCGATCCCAGCCAGACCGGATATGCCTTCTCATCCCTAGGACATTCTCCTGGTACAATTATGGGTGTTTTAGATCACTTACATCATTTTTAACCTTTTTGTTCCCCAACACATATTGCTCTTGGATTCATCTCTCATATCATTATAGTCCTTTAATTCATTTNTAAAAATTCAACCTCATGTTTCGCATTTCACATCATTACTATCTCTTTACCCACATTTCATATCATAACAACTTTTTGATTCATATTTCATACCATTCCAATCTTTCATATTTACCACACCCATCATATACAAGGATCGCACATATAGTAGAAGAAGGAACATAAAGATCACAACTTATATACTCAAGTAGCACAATGATATGGTATTAGCATGGAATGACATAGAAGAAAGAATTTCTCAGCACATAGAACACATAAATTTCATAGATATCCACCAAGAGAATCATAACCGGAGAGTGAACACAATGGGTTTATCCTACAAAGATTAGAGTTAGCCATACATACCTCGAATCAGGATTTTTCCTTAATTTCTATCTCAAATCATCGAACCTTCTAGAACCTTCAATCTAATTCACAATGCGACACATTTAAACCTAGAATTAGGAATCATGAACATGTCTTGAACTCATTTGGGCTTTTTATCAAACACTAGGTGTTCCCTTAGATTGCATGATCCCTTTTCAGTGAAAGGTTACTCCAACTTATTTTCCTTTACTAGATTATGATAAATTGGGTACATGCATGCAAGATTCTTAACCCCATCTTTATGAACTATCCTACCCATGTTTCATTTTAACAAAAATCTGGAAATTAAGGTTAATGGGGTAGACGCTTACCTCTTATGGTGAAGAAATTTGTGTCATACTTGATTAGTTCCAAGCTTGAGTGATGAAGGAGGATCAATTTGATGAAGTTGGGGACTTTCTCTCTGTAGAACTCACTCTTGCTTCTCTCTATATTATCAGATGGTCGTTAAAAAATGAGGGGGAATGGATTTTATATGGATCTGGGGTCGGGTTATAAAGATAGAAAAATGGATAGTCCAACATTTTAGACCTGGCTTTATCCAGGCTTTATCTACCTAAATCCTGGTCTGGCCTGGCTTTATCCAGGCTTTATCTACCTAAAGCCTGGTCTGTCCTGGCTTTACCCGGGCTTTATCTACCTAAAGCCTGGTCTGGCCTGGCTTTATCCACCTAAAATTGGTCTAGCTGCGACAAAAAATTTTCAACTCCTCAGCGCATCATTCAATCCCAAAACTCCGGAAGTACAATGCATTACCTACCTTGACACCACAAAACCTTAAATTACTTAGCGAAGTTTTTTCTCGGGGCCCTACATTAGGCCTCTCCTTGGACCCCACAATACTTATTTTATGACTTATACAGTTATTACCAAATCCAATTCGTTTATATCATATTTATAGCATAAAAATGTTATAATTAGCCTACCTGGCACATCGAAATCCTAAATTACTTAGCAAAATTTTCGGGGGCCTTACATTCTCCCCCGCTTAGGATCATTCGTCCCCGAATGAGGATCAAGGATTCACTAAGTTTTGAATATACTATATGTCAACCCCCAAATTTAACCAACTCCCAATTTTTTTTATTTTTTTTCCTGCAAATTTCTCCAGAGTTTCCTTTGTAAATAGGCCTATCCACCTATCAGAGAGCCCCCGAAACACATTTCAACAAATTCCACATAATTCAGTTACTTCAACAAATTCCACATAATTCAGCTACTTCAACAAATTCCACATAATTCAGCTACTTCAACAAATTCCACATAATTAAGTTAACACAACAATACAAAAATGTAGTATAAATTAAGGATTCATAGGATAACGGGGGATTAGGGGAGTGGGGTGGCTCTACACAATATGACATGTAATGCAATTATTTAGAGGTAATCAACTTCATAAAACGACTACCTGACTTATCCAAACAAATGGGGGTATTTCTTTTTCATTTTATTCTCCGCTTCCCATGTGGCTTCCTCGACTTACAAGATTCACCATAACACATTCACGGAAACAATCCCAACCCCTGAACTTATCTAACAAGGATGACATCTAGATACCTCACATAAGCTAACTATCCATTAACTTTACCTTCAATAACTTCCACCGGGATGACGCACAAAGGATCTCCAACTACCTTCTTAGACGTAGACATATGAAAACACAAAATATATGAGGAAAATTTATGGGGAAACATCATACTACTAGTGTAGCCTAGTGGGAAATGTGCTTATGTACCCATCCACTATCAATTCACATAACATCTCTAGGGGAAAAATATTGAGAATAAACTGTTAACCCTCCTAAATTCTAAATCTCTACGCGAACACCCAAACTAAACATGTGGTGACCTTCACGATTACTCTAAGATGTGCTGCAATAAATTGACCATAAAATTACCTATTGAATATATGTGATCACAGGGTGAATTTGACACGTTTGAACCTTCAATACCAAATAGATCTAATACAATAAGGAGCAACGGAGTTTCAAGACTGGGCTGGAATTATTCAGGAACCCATTGATATGATGAGCAAAGTCTTTCATGAGGTTATTTGCTAAGAGACACGAAGATTACTACTAACAATGCTGACGTCGTTCATCATTGTGACGGTAACGACCTGACCGGTCGTTTTGAGCTCTAGCACGTCGTTCCGCGGTTTGAGACAGTGAGCAGCATCATTTCAGGTATTATGACCCGTGGGCGTGGTCAGAGTTGAATTTCGGGAATTTTAGAGTTGATTTGAAAAGAAAATTCTCATTTCAGAAGCCTTAAGTTGGAAGAATCAACTAAGATTGAAATTTTGAGTAAACGAACTCCGAATCAAGATTTGAAGGTTCCTACAGATTCGTATGATGATTTCGGACTTGGGCGTTTGTACAGATCGGGTTTTGGATAACCCGGGAGCGTTTCAGCGTATATTGTGGAAGTCATCATTTTTGAAGGAATTTCCTAAGTTTGGCTTGAAACGCATTTCAGTGATGTTTATGTTCGTTTGGGATTCCGAGTTTGGGAATAGCTTTGTATGGTGATTCTGGTGTTGGGATCACGATCGGAAGTGAATTTAGATGTTCGTAGGTCATTTTTGAGTCATTTGGCTAGAGATAGAAATTTGAAGGTTTTTGAGAAATTCGACCAGAGGTGGAAATTTTGATATCGGAGTCGGAATGCGATTCCGGAAGTTGGATCAGGTCCGAAATGTTGAATATGACTTGTGTGCAAAATTTGAGGTCAATCGCACGTGATTTGATAGGTTTCGGTATCGGATGAAGGAGTTGAAAATTTCTAAGTCCATAAAGTTGGGATTTGGGTGCGATTTGTGGTTTCGATGTTGTTTGATGTGATTGAGGCCTCGAGCAAGTCCGCATTATGTTTTGGATCTGTTTGGTATAATTGGACGGGGTCCCGGGGGCCTCGGGTGGATTCCGGGTGGTTAACGCATCAAGTTTGGGAGGTTGAAGAAGGCTGAGGTTGCTGTCATCTGGTGTGACCGCTCCTGCGGCTTTGGCGCCGCAGGTGCGAGAGTGGGCAAGCTTAGCTGGAATCGCAGGTGCGATGGAATTTACGCACATACGAAGGCGCAAATGCGGGCAATGGGTCGCAGGTGCGGATCCGACTGGAGGAGAAGGAAGCCGCAAGTGCGGGCTCTTGGGCGCACCTGCGGAAGCGCAGGTGCGAGGGCTGGACCGCAGGTGCGAAAATCGGCCTGGGCAGAATGTTTTAAAACAAGGATTCTTGGTTCATTTTCTTCATTTCTTCTTTGGTTTAAGCGATCTTGGGTGGATTCAAAGAGAGAATTCCTTCATGAAATGTCAAGGTAAGTAACGCCTTCATGCTTCTAAGTTAAATATAAGATTATATGCATGGATTAGGCATGGAAATTGGTAGGAATTTGGGAAATTATTGAAGAACCCTAGAAAATGGAAATTGGATTTTTAGCCACGAATTGAGCATGAATATTTGAGTAAATTGTATATTTGAGTTAGTAAGGCTATGGGTAGAATATATCTTCGAGAAATTTCGGATTTCGGGCACGTGGGCCCGAGGGCATTTTGGTCATTTCACTGAGCGGGGTTGGGAAAGTATATAATTTGAATTTTTTGTGAGTATTAGGATGAATTTTCATTGCTTTGCCATTATGTGGTAGTTTCGAAGCGTTGTGCAACGATTTGAGTCGTCGGAAGGGCTTGGAGGTCGGTTATGGAATTTCGGAGCGAGGTAAGTCTCCCTTCTAACTTTGTGAGGGGGAATTGTCCCTCTAGGTGAATTAATTAATTATATGCTATTATTTTCGGGGGATACGTACGAGGTGACAGGAGTCCGTGCGTAGCTACTATTATGCCATGTCCGGGTAGCCTAGGACCCACTAGCATTCCTTACCTGTTGTACCTGTGATCTTGTCTGTGATATTAGACTGCTAATATAATCGAAATTGTAATTTAATGACTAAGGAAGATTAGAGTTTATTTTCTAAATCATCTAAAAAGAGAATTTATTTCCTTCGCGGGCAATTGTATTTTCGAATAAGGTTGTGTTATTAAACGTTATATAAACTCGGCAAGTGAATTTCGAAAAAAAGATTTAAATATTATTTGTGGTTTTTAAAAGAGAAATCGATCATTTACTTGAGTATTTGTGTTCTCGACGTATTTAGGGTGGATTGTTGATTGTGCATGTCTGCATGTGATCGCTTCGCAATTTTCATTCCGCGAGCGGAGTTTTATTTCCCCCACTCTCGTGGGAGCGGGCCATACGCCACAGCGGATTTAAAATACACTTTTGGTACGGGCCGTTCGATCATCGGCAGTGCATAGACATGATTATTATATTGAGAGGTGCACTTTTGGTACGGGCCGTTCGATCCTCAGCAGTGCACTGAGATTATTATTATATTGAGAGATGCACTTTTGATACGGGCCGTTCGATTCTCGGCAGTGCATAGACATGAGTATTTTATTGAGAGGTGCCTTTTTGGTACGGGCCATTCGATCCTCGGCAATGCACAAAATTGATTATTATGACGGCTCAGGCCGGTTGTCCTTATCCCGTATGCGCATGCTAACTTGTTAAATGTTTTTCATGGATTTTAAAAAGTGACAAGGTTATTTGGGAGAAAAAGAAGAGAAAATTGTTTATTTAAAATATTCGGGGAAGAATGAAGAAATGGTAATGTATTGGTAAAAAAGAGTTTCACACGTAAGCTAGCTTTTGACAACTCAGCCAGTCACGTGGACACAGGAAAATGGGACAACTGGATGTGATTCTTTGAAGAGGTACGGTACAAAGAGGCACGATTCAGTAAACCCATGAACTTATCAGCCACGAGAAACTCAACTTGATCAAAATGGGAGAGAGGCACGGTCAGAATGAATCTAGACAAAGCTACGGGCAGATTCAAAGACCCACAATTGATTACTCGAACGTTATGTAACCGAACCCCATTTACCGTTATCCTTTGTAACGCCTCATTAATGTCACAATTAGTCATTAATGAGTAACCATAGCAAGAGTTGTACGTTATAAGAATCTCCTATATAAGGGAGGGGAATACAACTTGTAAAGGCATCTGATTCTCGAATACAATTAACTTCGATTTTCTATATTTCTGCAATATTGTCTATTATTCATTTTTGTCCATTACCTTGATTATCAATAACCCGTATTCATCTTAAAAATAAGCTTTAGTAAGGGTCTAATTCTTTGGTTAAACAGATTGGTTCTGTTACCGGGAATCTGATAATCTTTGTTTACTTTTCAAGTGATATCCTCTGAATTATGTCAAACTCCAACGACAACAACTAGCAAAGGAGTGGAACCCCAGTTCCATCGCCTTCAGGAACCCCACGTGGTTCGAGGGAACAATCCCCAGAAAGATCCAATAACAACAATGGTGATAATGATCAAACTGTGGAACAAGATCGTGTAAAGCAAATGATTGCAGAGTATGTGAGCCAAGCTTTGCAAGAATTTGCGAGAGGATTACCGGCAGCGTTACCTACACCGCCGACGCCACCCCCCAATAACACCATCACCATGGAAAATCCTCAATCTGGGTTGGCAAACTCAGGAAGAGGAGATACTCCTAATGAATCTCTCGAAACGAGACCAGGTATATCTAATAACTCAGAATTACAAAATTTACTGCTAACCATGCAGAAACAGATGAAGGAGCAGAACGATCGCATCGAACAAATTCCTGGAGTACCACCTATCATCAAAGGGATCGATGTTAATAGATATTCTCAACAACCTTGGAAACCAAGTGCAGTACCCTTGCCTATACCCAAGAAGTTTAAAATGCCTGACGTTCCCAAATATGATGGAACAACTGACCCACGGGACCATGTGACTGATTTCACTACTGGGGTAAAAGTCAACGACTTAACGAAACAAGAGATTGAATCATTCCTTGTCAAAAAATTTGGGGAAAAACTTACCAAATGGACCCTAACCTGGTATTCTCTTCTCCCTGAAAATTCTATTGACTCTTTTGCTGAGCTTGCAGATTCGTTTATAAAAGCACACTCTGGTGCACAAAAAGTTGAGAAGAGAATGGAAGACATATTCAAAATAAAACAAGGAGACACGTAACTACTTCGTGAGTTTGTAGACAGGTTCCAACGAGAAAGAATGCAGTTTCCCAGGGTGCCTAATAGTTGGGCAGCCATGGCATTTGCAAGCAACCTAAATGATAAAAGCTCAGAAGCCATGAGACGACTTAAGGAAAGTCTAAGAGAATTCCCCGCTACAACATGGAACGATGTATATAACAGGTACAATACTAAACTCAGAATAGAAGAAGATATCATTGCTCGTTCGAGAGATGAAGATCATTCCAGATCCAGACATCCTGAATCAGATAGAAGATTAGGTAAAAACAGGTACGATCCTTATTTAGGACCCTCGGGACGCGATATCCGCCCCGGGTTTGAAAACACTAGGTCAGACTACAGACCACAAGGAAGAGAAGTAATCTCATCCTCGTCTAGATCCAAAAAAGATCGAGATGAACGACCTAGAGGCAGTACTCAAATTGGGGATCATACCTTTGATGTAAGTCCTACTGAACTTGTCTCAATATTGCGGAACAAGGGAGACAAGGTTAAGTGACCCAAAGAGATGCGGTCAAATCCAAGTAGAAGAAACCCATATCACTGGTGTGAATTTCACAACGATCATGGGCACAAAACTGCAGATTGCAGATTTTTACAAGGTGAAATAGAAAGTTTATTAAAATAGGGCTATTTAACAGAATTGTTTAGTGATAAAGTTAAACAGGCATATATGAGGAACAGGCAGGAGCCCCCAAAGCCTCCTACTCCAAAACGAACCGTCAACGTGATACATGGGGGTGAAGAAGTAAACGGAGTGATTTGCAAAACAACCACAAAGTTCATAATTACACATGGGAAATGGGCTCGTGAAAATATGGAAAGAGACGATATAACCTTCGATGATGCAGATATCAGCGGATTAATGCTTCCGCACAACGATGCTCTGGTAATATCTTTACTTATTCATGACACTACCGTAAAAAGAGTGTTGATTGATCCAGGCAGTTCAGTCAATATCATTTTACTAAGAATCGTGAAAGAAATGCTACTAGGGAATCAAGTAATCCCAAAAGCATGAGCCATATCAGGGTTTGATAACTCTACGGTTATAACAAAAGGAGAAATTGAGCTTAGCACTTATGCTGAGGGGGTAATAAAAAATGCCAGGTTCCAAGTCATTGATACTGACATGGCTTACAACGAGATCATTAGAAGGCCATGGATCCACGACATGAAAGCGATAGCCTCCACGTTGCATCAGGTAATTAAATTCCCCTCTGAATGGGGGATTCAACAAATCAAAGGAGATCAGCAGACCACAAAAAATATAAACTCTGTAGTACACTACAACAAGAAAATAGAGGTGGAAGAATTATGAGATAAGGGAATCTCCCAAGCAGGCATGGAAGAAATTACTACCCAAATAGGTACAGAAGGTATTATTGATGAAACAGGTACGAAAGAAAATACTTACGAGAAGGAAAATCAAGTTACCACGGAAGGTATACTATACCACACAGATACAGATTCCAGACATGATGTCATTCGTGAATCGGAGGAAGATGAGCACATCAAAACAACTACGGAGGAGCTAGTAGCTGTTCTATTATCTAAACAAAAGCCTGAGCAGAAAGTGTATATAGGCACAAGGCTAGGCCCCGCTCGAAGAGGTAAGTTAATTGATTATTTAAAGGCTAACGCAGACTGCTTTGCGTGGTCCCACTCAGATATGACAGGCATCCCACCAGAAGTGATGACTCATAAACTAAATGAAGATCTATCCTTCGTACCTGTTAAGCAGAAGAAAAGAAAGCAAAGACCATTCAAGAACCAAGTGATCGACGAAGAGGTACAGAAACTCTTGAAGATTGGTTCGATACGAGAGGTAACGTATCCTAACTGGATAGCAAACACCGTGATAGTACCTAAAAAGAATGGCAAGTGGAGAGTGTGCATAGATTATACTGACTTAAATAAAGCATGCCCCAAAGATTCATTCCCATTGCCACATATAGATCAAATGATTGATGCCACAACAGATCATGAATTATTGAGCTTCTTATATGCATATTCTGGTTATAATTAGATTAAAATGAATCCCTCAGATGAGGAAAAAGCTTCCTTCATTACAAACAGGGGGACTTACTGTTATAAAGTTATGTCTTTTGGCTTAAAAAATGTTGGAGCCACCTATCAAAGGTTAGTGACTAAAATGTTCCAAGAACATCTTGGAAAGACGATGGAAGTCTATATTGATGATATGTTGGTAAAATCAACACAAGCACAAGACCATTTCCAGCATCTCTCTACTGCTTTTGATATTTTACGCAGGTATAATATGAAGTTAAATCCAGAGAAATGCGCTTTTGGAGTGCAATCAGGTAAATTTTTGGGTTTCCTTGTATCAAACAGAGGAATAGAGGTAAATCCCTCTCAAATTAAAGCTATAGAGGAAATACCTGATATTTTAACAAATAAAAAGGAAGTTCAAAGACTGACAGGGAGAATAGCAGCTTTGGGTAGGTTTATTTCTAAATCTTCGGAAAAAAGTTTTAAATTCTTCTCAGTTCTCAAAAAGCAGAATCAGTTTGAATGGACTGAAGAATGTCAACAAGCCCTCAAGAATCTGAAGACTTATCTATTGAAACCACCACTGCTTTCAAAGCCAAAAAAGGGGAAAGATTGTACATCTACCTGGCTGTCTCAGAAATTGTTGTAAGTGCAATATTGGTAAGAAAAGAAAAAGGTAAACAATCACCTGTCTATTATGTAAGTAAAACTTTGCTAGATGCTGAGACTAGATATCCACATCTGGAAAAGTTAGCCTTAGCTTTAATAATGTCATCTAGAAAATAATGACCTTATTTTCAATGCCACCCAATCATTGTTGTGACCTCATATCCTTTAAGAAATATTCTGCATAAACAGGAATTGTCAGGAAGATTAGCCAAGTGGGCCATAGAATTAAGTGAGCATGAAATAATCTATCAGCCTAGGACTGCAATTAAGTCTCAAATACTAGCTGATTTTGTTGCTGAATTTAGTAATAACATTGTATCTGAAGTAGAAAAAGAGTTACAACTCTTTAACGGTATTAATCCAGGCCTATGGACCTTGTTCACCGATGGTTCTTCAAATATAAAAGGCACCGGCTTGGGCATAGTCTTGATATCACCCACGGGTGAAAAGACACGGCAAGCTATAAAGTGTTATCCTATAACTAACAATGAAGCATAGTACGAAGCTATAATTGCAGGGCTTGAATTCGCACGGGATCTCTCAATCGAGCAAATTAAGATCAACAACGACTCCCAACTGGTAGTAAATCAGATACAGGGGACTTACATCCCTCGAGAAACTAGAATGCAACAATATCTTGAAAAACCATGAGAGCTCGTGAGTCAATTCAAAACATGGAAGGTAATGCAAATACCTAGAGAGGAAAATGCAGAAGCAAATGCACTAGCTAACCTCGCAGCAGTCACAGAAGTAACGAACAAAGACAATACAATTGTCGTTCAACTATTTCATTCAATAATAGACCAGGACATGAATGAGGTAACTTTCAACAACCTAACCTGGGACTGGAGAAACAAAATTCTTAATTTTTTGCAGAATGGAACCGTACCTGAAGACAGGAAAGCAGCTCAAGCACTTCGCTGCAAAGTTGCACGGTACTGCCTTATTCGCAACTCACTCTATCGCAATATGTTCGGAGGACCCCTAGCTAAATACCTCGGACCTAACCAAACAGAATTTGTGATGAAAGAAGACCACGAAGGACACTGTGGAAATCACTCAGGGGGCAGATCCTTAGCGAAAACACTAATCAGAGTTGGATACTATTGGCCTAATATGGAATAAGAAGTCGAGAACTTCGTATCCAAATGTGACAGATGTCAAAGGTTTGTTAATAACATGCATCGACCAGCGGAATTATTACATACATGTCACGCCCCAAACTAGGGGAGGCACGACTGGCACTCGATACTGTATTCGATCGAGTTAGCCACTAAACATACTAGCTAACTAAACTGGGGGCCCAACAGATCGGGCAGCACAACATCTGAAATACTAAGCCTGGACCGTTAAGGTCATGACCTGAATAACAATAAGCCATATAAACAAAGGTAGACAACCCAAAATAATAAAGTACTAGCTGGCCGATGAGGCCGCGACTGAAGACATGCATGCCTACACACATATATATACATGCCAAGCCTATGGGATGGAGATTGAAAGCTGCAAAAAGAAACCCAGAATACTGTGTCCACAATAGCCTCAAAGAGTGAACTTTCGGGACAAGGCCCCAACTATATCCAAACTGTACAACAAAAGTAACCATCCCACGAAAGCTCCAGGAAGAGGTGGAGCTTACCAACTCACAGCTGAACCCCAGAATCCTAGCGGAGGGGTCGATCAGAGTCCCAGGCAACGAGACATCAGTACGAATAAAAATGTACTGGTATGTAAGGCAGAAAGTAGAACCATACATAGCTGATGTAAAAAGGGTAATAGAGATACCACCTGACACTGAAACTCTGATAGCCTCCATGGCCGACATCCGACCTCATAGTAATCAAATATGCATGGTATGCTCGTGTAATCGTATGTCATGAATACATATATATTGATGCAAATGCATGACATANAAATGGGTGAGATTAGACACGAATTCAATAAGAGCCGATATTCTAGAGCTATGGGTTAGCAAACAATCGTGTTGAGTTTTCCACTTAAATCGTCTAATTAATTTATCTGGTTTATTGATTGACGAGGTTAATATTGCTCGTAGCCTTCTCCCGAAGTACAACTCGCCTATTCAAGCTAACCTAACGCCTATATTCCTATGAAATTAGGATTAACAAGAACGCATTAATAATTCCCGTATAATAACCAAGCAAGGCGATTAGGTATATTCCTATCCTAACCGCAAATCCGCTCCCCTGAAGGGTTAAGATCTTGCTCTACCCAATCTTATATGCAATCTAGAATTCCCTCTCCCGAGTTCAACCCTAGATTCGTAGATAGTA